>CAUPSG010000096.1:0-39716 GCA_963513935.1 Aphrophora alni
ATAGATAGATAGATAGATAGATAGATAGATAGATAGATAGATATATAGATAGATAGATAGATAGATAGATAGATAGATAGATAGATAGATAGATAGATAGATGTATAGATAGATAGATAGATAGATAGATAGATAGATAGATAGATAGATAGATAGATAGATAGATAGATAGATAGATAAGGAGAAAGGGAGAGATAGAGAGAGGGATTATTATTATTATACTGTTTTAAATTTGTTTCTATTGATGACAGACTAAATTAATTTAATTAAAGTTTTTTGTTTCAATATAGTAGCATTACATATTTTAAACATGTCACTTATAAAAGTTATTACGAAATTATTGATACAAACATTGTATCTCAAAATCGAGTTTTCCAATATTCATAACACTAAATTAAATTGGTAGTTTATTGGTAGTTTAAATAACTTTCTTTGTTGCAGAGGTTGTAGTTATTTAGTTCACATGTGTTGGAAAATATACCAACACAATTGTAGGAAGAAAACCACATAGTGGCTCATATAGCTTTTTACACAAGATATTTCTGCATAGATTGATAACAAATGGCACGTCGTTCGTTGTAAGAGATGCGGATTACTCAACTGCAATAATTTCAGAGAGGTTTTGTCTCTCTCCCTCTCTCCCTCCCTCTCTCTCTCTCTCTCTCTCTCTCTCTCTCTCTCTCTCTCTCTCTCTCTCTCTCTCTCTCTCTCTCTCTCTCTCTCTCTCTCTCTCTCTCTCTCTCTCTCTCTCTCTCTCTCTCTCTCTCTCTCTCTCTCTCTCTCTCTCTCTCTCTCTCTCTCTCTCTCTCTCTCTCTCTCTCTCTCTCAAATAAATTGAAAATTCTCGATTCTAAATAATTCTAATATTAACTAAATCTAACAAAATATATTCTTAATCTAACACATTTATTAATTTATGAACCCTTTTATTTATATGTTTCCAATCTGTTACTTGATTTATTTATTATTTGACTCGAATTTATCTTATTTTGTTTCTCGTTACTTTACTGAATTTAAAATTGACTTTATTTTTGACTCTACTTTGACTCTAAAACGTTGTTATTTAACTTTGTTAATTTTAAGAATTTTGGACTTTACTGAAGTTTATTAAAAAATAAAATTTATTTATTAAAAAAGCTTGATTTATGCAGTACCTTGTTTTTGTGAATTGCACAAGTCCGCTCGTCCTGATTCTGAGAATGGTTGTGGATCCTGAAGATTGTTTTCTAGAGTTGTATTCTGTTCTAGAATCTCCCAAAGTCCTGTCCTCGTTGAATCTGCTGATGACGACAATTTCTTGTAGAATATTTGCCGGAGTCCGTATTGAAGATCTCTTCTAATAAGCTGTTGTAGGATGTAGCGCTGTCTCCTGCAAGGCCGATCCTGTCTGTTGGTACCGTTATTAACCCGGCGAAGTACTGAACGCTGACAATATATTTTCACGTCGATTTCCTCTTCAGTCTTAAGTAAAAGTGGGTGATCCTTCCTGGAGCTGGTACGAGACTGATGAATTAACTTGTAGAAAGTTAACTCGTCGAAGTTTGAGCTATACAGTATAGCCAACTTTCATGATTTTTGTTCCTATTTTATTTCGCAATTTATTTAGGTTTCTATATTTATTTCAACTACTTACGAACTCTGCTTGGCTTATCCTTACATTATTTGGCTATTTTCTCTATTTTGGATTAATTATTTCTATTATTATTAGTTGTTTTAGTTTAATTGTTTATGGTGAATTTTGGTTAGGGTTGGTACACTTCCCCTACCATGCGGCGAGAGCCTCTCGTGCGCGCGACCTTGGACACACGGTAAATCTTGAAAATCTTAAGTTTTGACTGACGAATTCTTCTTTTCTTCATATCTTCCGTTCGCTTCGTTCGATTTTCTTCTGGGTGATTTCATTTTGAAGCCCTTCTATTCTTGATGATTTTCCATCTTCATTTGCAGTGATACGACGTATATTTTTTCTTTTATGGGGATTTGAAGATTCCGTAGTTTTTTAGAATTTACTTTTTTAATTTTTGGAAATTTTTGAATTCTTCTTTTTGTATGTTGTTCCTCTGATGCTGGATGTCCCAAAACTGCTTTCCTCTTCTTTCTCGCTTCTTGGGTTCACAAATTATGGCACTTTCTGCATGTTTGGTTATTTATGGTTTTATTACTTTATGGTCTTTTATTTAATTTTGGTTTCGAGTCTTTTTTATTATTAGTTTATCTTATGGTTATGTACTGTTATTATTAGATTTTTGATTCTATTTATTTTAAGAGAGTTTTGTGTTTTATGACGTTTTATTTTGGCTATAACTTTTTTATTAATAATCTGATGAGTTTAATGTCATATTATTTATTACTAGGTTTTCCTAGCTCTACACAATGGTATTATTTTATTTTTGGTTTTCGAATTTTTGAATTTACAACATTGGATTATATGAGATTATTCCTGTTCAAACCTGAAAGTTGAATATTTCCTGTTCAAGCGCGTGAGCTTGGCTTGGTCCAACCTTGCTATTCCATTTAACTTTACGTATGTTTTAAATGTTTTTGTCATTTCTACAGTTTTTATTAGATTTAATTGAAATTTTGGATTTTGGTTGAAATCCAAAATTGTTCCTTGCGGACGGTTCAATTACACCGTTGCAGTGTGTGAGTGTGAGTGTGTGTGTGTGTGTGTGTGTGTGTGTGTGTGTGTGTGTGTGTGTGTTGCCACGCTCCGCTCCCTCCTTCTTTCGTTTTCAGGTGTGTAAAGTTCGTGCCCCAACTTTGCGTTGCAACGTCACTTACCACCCTACTTTCGCTCACGATTTTAAGATTCTTTGTTCCCTTTTTGGAACGCTATTTATCACGAACTCTTAAACTCGCTGTACGATCACCACCTATTGGGCGAACCACCTTTCTGCTCAAAGCAAGCGCGGGCAAGGCCAAGATGCTCACTTTTACCTTTTTCAATAAAAGATTTTGCAACTCTTGGCTCTAGTAAGTATGAGCTTGTCCTCATAAACTTACCAACTTTTAATTTACGCAAAATTTCCTGAATTTTATCTCAATGCTCGATTATTTGACTCTTTCTTAAGATTAACACTCTCTCTCTCCAAGGTCGTGCCTTTTGGGAGAAATCGGCTCTTAAGTTCTGATGATAACTTTTAAAATTTTCAAATTATATTACCAGAGCACACATATAAGATTTATATTTATATTATATGCTATAACAAGGTTAATAGCATATACAGAATGGATATATATTGAAAACACAACAAAATTTAGAAATGAATTATTTATATATTCTTTTCTCTTTTGCACAGTAAAAATGTTGAATTCATAAACTTTTTAATAACACCAAACAATTTGATTAAACAACAACACAACTATTTATATATTTGACAAAATTTACCAATGTAATATTTTCTATATTCTAAACAAAAATAAAAACGCTTGACTTTTCAGACAGAACCACAAACAGTTTTTCCTGTACTGAAAAAGTCGTATTTAATTGTTAATTATTTACAACACCAAAGCAGAAGTATAAAAATGAATTTAATTTTTAATAATTCCCCTGATGACGTTATATTTGAAATGAAGTTAATATTTGCGGATTATTCCGTAAGTATAAGATACCTTCACACTTTATTAGAAGTTCTGGTTGGATTTGGAATTTGTTGTATAATTAGGCTGATGTTGATATGATATTTTCGATCCAGAGTCTGTAAGCTGCTATGTAGTTGAATGCTGGTCTCGAATTCTTCTAAGTTGCCTTGAAGTTCGATAAGAGTAGAAATTATTCTAAGTCCAGTTAAGTAGAGTGGCAGTTGAATTTTCCTCTCAGCTCAGAGTCGGTTGCAGAAGAAACGTCCACTTTGCGTCGATTCCAAATCAAAAGTATCCTTCTTTCGAAAGATAAATTACGGTCTCCCTTTCCGTGGGAATTAATCCACTTCCTGGAGCCAATTTTCCTCCCTTTTAGGGAAAAAGGTATTTTCTTCTTATTACGTGTTTTCAGGCCCTTTTGGTCTGAAATATTTACACTATATATTTTATTAGTCATATTTTTTGACAAATGAATAGTTTTCTTCCTTTATTATTAATTAAAACACCTTTTAATTAATAATTTATTGTATTTATTCTTCAACGTTATCTGTGATCCAAGTTGGCAATATGATGTTTCAGACTTTAGATTCCTACTGAGGGTGCGCGCGCCACTCTACAGGTTTTTGCATGAAAATTTCTACTTTGGTCGTTTTTTCGTTCAACTCGCTGTAACTTTCGAACGCTCGAACCGATTTTAAAGTTCCTTTCGGATTCTTCTTCCTATCCATCTTGTGGGTCTTGTGGAACTTAATTCATCGTTCTACTACGCTTCGTTCGCGAGTTATCGCCCTTTTCCCGAAATTTGGTTTTTCTTCTTTTCAAATTTTGAGATAAGTCCTTTCTCAAAATTCTTTTGACGAAATCTTGTTCCACTTCTACTATGACGAAAAACTCTGTTTGCCCTTTTCACGTAACTCGTTTTGTTCTTGAGTTATACGTCCTTGAAGTCCCAAAGTTTTTATCGTATAAGTTTTTGCTCATAAAAACCCCCCCATTATATATTATCATTTCTGCTTTGATGTTATACAATTTTACATAATAGATATCTATAATTACAATGTTATTTCTCCCCTTTAACTTCAAATTTAACCGCTTTTGGGCTTTAAAGTTTTACTTTTTGTAATTATTATATCTCCCTTATTTTATTTTCAAATTTGATTCTAAGTACATATTATTGTGCCCTATTGTGGTCTCTTCAATAGTACTTATTATTATTTTTTAAATAATCCCCCCTTCAACTCAAAAATTCCAAAAAACTCCCCAAGAATGACTTTCTAAGTCCATTCTCACCTGTTAATTATTATTAATTCATATTTTTTATTTATGATTATTGTTAGTTCCCCTTTGAGTTATGACTCTACGTTTTTTGAATTTTGAATTTAAGTTTTTTCCAAATTTTAGTTTTTTGAGCTCCTATAAAAACTTGAATAACTTTTTTGTTTTAATTACTTTTAAATTTATTTTTCGATATTATTTATCGGTTGATTCTACTGAACATTAATTTATTTTAATAATTTAGTATTTTAATAGAATAAGAAACAAGGCAGAATGACTTTTCACGAATCAACATGCAGTGTCTAGCACCTGTTGGCGTGACGTCATCGTTCCTCCTCGTCCCCCATCCTCATGGCTTTATCGCGGGAATTTAAACTGTTTTAAATTGACTTGAGACTTTTGGCTTTTTCCAAACCGTCTCAGTGTATGTGTGTGTGTGTGTGTGTGTGTGTGTGTGTGTGTGTGAGTGTGTATGTGTGTGTGTGTGTGTGTGTGTGTGTGTGTGTGTGTGTGTGTGTGTGTGTGTGTGTGTGTGTGTGTGTGTGTGTGTGTGTGTGTGTGTGTGTGTGTGTGTGTGTGTGTGTGTGTGTGTGTGTGTATTGAAACGGTTTGCCGAGAGCCAAAAGTTTCAAGTCAATTTAAATCAGTTTAAATTCCCGGGATAAAACCATGTAGAGAGGAGGCGAGGTGGGAAGATGACGTCACGCCAGCCAGGTGTAAGACCTGCAACCTGGAAATGAGAAATGTTACTTTGCCTCGTTTCTTATTCTATTAAAATACTAAATTATTAATATAAATGAATGTTTAGTAGAGTCAACCGATCAATAATATCAACAAATAAATTTAGAATCATTTAAAACAAAAAAGTTATTCAAGTTTTTATAGGGGCTCAAAAACCTAAAATTTGGAAAAAAGTTAAATTCAAAATTCAAAAAACGTAGAGTCATAACTAAGAGGGGAACTAACAATAATCATAGATAAAAAATATGAACTAATAATAATAAACAGGTGAGAATGGACTTAGAAAGTTTTCTTGGGGAGTTTTTTTGGAATTTTTGAGTTGAAGGGGGGATTAATTAAAAAAAATAATAAGTACAATTGAAGGGACCACAATAGGGCACAATAATATGTACTTAGATTCAAATTTGAAATTAAAATAAGGGAGATATAATAATTACAAAAAGTAAAACTTTAAAGCCCAAAAGCGGTTAAATTTGAAGTGAAAGGGGAGAAATAACAATGTAGTTATGAATATCTAGTGTGTAAAAGTGTAAAACATCAAAGCAGAAATGATAATATATAATGGGGGGGTTTTTATGAACTAAAAACAATACGATAAAAACTTTGGGACTTCAAGGACGTATAACTCGAGTTATAACGTTTTTTAATTTTTGTTTAGAATATAGAAAATATTCCATTTGTAATTTTTGTCAAATATTTAAATTGTTTTGTTGTTGTTTAATCAACTTTGTTGTTATAAAAATTTTGAATTCACCTTTTTAACTGTGCTGAAAAGAAAAGAATATATACATAATTCATTTCTAAATTTTGTTGTGTTTTCTATATATATCCATTCTGTATATGCTAATAACCTTGTCTAAATATAAATATTATATGTGTGCTCTGGAAATATAATTTGAAAATTTTAAAAGTTATTATCAGAACTTAAGAGCCGATTTCTCCCAAAAGGCACTTCCCCAGAGAGAGAGTGTTATTTTAAAATAAAGAGTCAAATAATCGAGCATTGGGATAAAATTCAGGGAATTTTGCGTAGATTAAAAATTGGTAAGTTTATGAGGACAAGCTCATACTTACTAGAGCCAAATTTTGCAATATCTTTGATTGCATAAAAGGTAAAAGTGAGCATCTTGGCCTTGTCCGCGTTAGTTCCGAGCTGAAAGGTGATTCGCCTTACGGTGGTGAGTGTACAGCGAGTTTAAGAGTCCGCGGCAAGTGGCGTTCCAAGAAGGGACGAAAAATCTTAAATTCGCGAGCGGAGCGAACGTGGCAGTGTGTGTGTGTGTGTGTGTGTGTGTTGCGACGGTTTGGAAAAAGCCAAACGTCTCAAGTCAATTTAAAACAAGTTAAATTCCCGCGATAAAGCCTAGTGGATGAGGGACGAGGGGGAGCGATGACGTCACGGCAACAGGTGTCGAACACTGCATGTTGAATCGTGTACAATCGTTCTGTCTGGTTTCTTATTTTATTAAAATATTAAATTATTAAAATAAATTAATGTACAGTAGAATCAACCGATTAAGATTATCGAAGAATAAATTTAAAAGTATTTAAAACAAAAAAGTTATTCAAGTTTTTATAGGGGCTCAAAAACCTAAAATTTGTAAAAAACTTAAATTCAAAATTCAAAAAACGTAGAGTCATAACTCAAAGGGGAACTAATAATAATCATAAATAAGAAATATGAATTAATAATAATTAACAGGTGAGAATGGACTTAGAAAGTCATTCTTGGGGAGTTTTTTGGAATTTTTGAGTTGAAGGGGGGATAATTTAAAAAATAATAATAAGTACTATTGTAGAGACCACAATAGGGCACAATAATATGTACTTAGAATCAAATTTGAAAATAAAATAAGGGAGATATAATAATTACAAAATGTAAAACTTCAAAGCCCAAAAGCGGGTAAATTAAACGTTAAAGGGGTAAAGTAACATGATAATTATATGTATCTAGTAAGTAAAATTGTAAAACATCAAAGCAGAAGTAATAATATATAATGGGGGGGTTTTTATGAACATAAACTCATACGACACAAACTTAAGGACTTCAAAGGCGAATAACTCGACAACCAAACGAGTTATGTAAAAAGTGCAAACATAGTTTTTCGTCGTAGTAGAAGAGGAACAAGATTTCGTCAAAAGAATTTTGAGAAAGGACTTATCTCAAAATTTGAAAAGAGGAAAAATCAAATTTCGGGTAAAGGGCGATAACTCGCGAACGAATCGTAGTAGAGCGATGAATCAAGTTCCACAAGACCCACAAGATGGAAAGGAAGAAGAATCCGAAAGAAACTTTAAAATCGGTTCGAGCGTTCGAAAGTTATAGCGAGTTGAACGAAAAAACGTCAAAAGTAGAGATTTTCATGCAAAAACATGAAAAGTTGCGCGCGCATCTTCAAGCGGAGTCTAAAGTCAGAAACATCATGTTGCCAACATGGATCAAAGATAACGTTAAAGAAAAAATACTATAAATTATTAATTAAAAGGTGTTTTAATTAATAATCAAGGAAGAAAACTATTCATTAGTCAAAAAATAGGACTAATAAAATATATAGTGTAAATATTTCAGACCAAAAGGGCCTGAAAACACATAATATATGGAAAATACCTTTTTCCCAAAAAGGGAGGAAAATTGGCTCCAGAAAAGTGGATTAATTCCCACTGACAGGGAGACCGAGATTTATCCGTCGAAAGACGGTTACTTTTGATTTGGAATCGACGCGAATAAGACGTTTCTTCTGCAACCGACTGTGAGCTGAGAGGAAGATTCAACTGTCACTCTACTAATTGGACTTAGAATAATTTCAACTTTAATCGATCTTCAAGGCGACTTAGAAGAATTCGATACCAGCATTCAACTACATAGCAGCTTACAGACTCTGGATAAACAACATCACCACAACATCATCCTAATTATACAACAAATTCCAAATCCAACTAGAACTTCTATTAAAGTGTGAAGGTATCTTATACTTAAGGAATAATTCGCAAATATTAACTTCTTTTCAAATATAACGTCATTAGGGGAATTATAAAAATTAAATTCATTTTAAACCTCTGCTTTGGTGTTGAAAATAATTAATAATTTAAATACGACTTTTTCAGTACAGGAAAAACTGTTTGTGGTTCTGTCTGAAAAGTCAAGCGTTTTTATTTTGTTTAATATATAGATAGTATTACATTAATTAATTTGTCAAATAAATAAATAGTTGTGTTATTGTTCAATTAAATTGTTTGGTGTGATTAAAAAAAGTTTTGAATATAAAATTTTTCTGTGCAAAAGAGAAAATAATATACAAATAATTCATTTCTAAATTTTGTTGTGTTTTTAATATATGTCCATTCTGTGTATGCTATTAACCTTGTTTTAACATAATTTTTATATATGTGCTCTGGTAATATAATTTGAAAATTTTAAAAGTTATCATCAGAACTTAAGAGCCGATTTCTCCCAAAAGGCACGACCTTGGAGAGAGAGAGAGTTAATCTTAAAAGAGTTAAATAATCGAGCAGTGAGATAAAATTCAGGGAATTTTGCGTTAATTAAAATTTAGTAAGTTTATGAGGACAAGCTCATACTTATTAGAGCCAAGAGTTGCAAAATCTTTGATTTAAAAAAGTAAAAGTGAGCACCTTGGCCTTGCCCGCGCTTGCTCTGAAAAGAAAGGTGGTTCGCCCAGTCGGTGGTGATCGTACAGCGAGTTTAAGAGTTCGTGATAATAGTGTTCCAAAAAAGGGAACAAGAATCTTAAATTCGTGAAGTCAGACAGACACGCAGCGTGGCAAGTGGCGTTCCAACGTGGGGAAAGAAGAACCCTACTCGAACCCACCACCACACCCAAAGCGAGTCGTAGCGCGGCAAGTGGCGTTCCAACGTGGGGAAAGAAGAACCCTACTCGAACCCACCACCACACCCAAAGCGAGTCGTAGCGCGGCAAGTGGCGCCCAATAGCGTGGAGCACGAAAAAGCAAAGTTTTGGAACAAATTTTCAAAATATTGAATTTTTCAGTGTTTCATACGAACGAGAATATCTTAAGTTCTGATATAATTTATATGTACATGTGTGTTAGTTTTAAGTTGTGCTGGTAATTACAACGACAAATATACTAAATTGCAAACATAATAATAATTAAAAGTAGAGTCCAAATTAAACCGAAATTTAAATTTTTTAACTAATTAAATAAATCAAGTGAATAAGTGAAGTGAAAATGGGACCAGCGAAAGATCCAGCAAAACAGGAGGGTTCAAAGGAACAGGAGACGGAAATGCAAAAAATGGTGAGGTACCTGAACCAAATGGAGGATAGAAGAAAGCAAGAGAGAGAACAGGACAAAGCGGAACAACAGAGAAAAGAAAAGGAGAGGGAAGACAACGAACAAATCAGAAAAATAGAAGAAAGAATTGAGAAAAACCAAGAGAAGGAGGAGATGGAGGCCAAATGGAACCAAATGGAAGAATTACGGAAGCAGGAGAGAGACGAGAGGATGAAGAGAGATGAAGAATTGGAAGCCAAAAGGAAGCAAGAAAAGGATGAGATGGAAGCCAAAAGGAAGCAAGAAAAGGATGAGATGGAAGCCAAATGGATCCAAATGGATGTATTACGGAAACAGGAAAAAAAAGAGGTGGAGGCCAGACGGAAGCAGGAGAGAGAAGAAATGGAAGCAAGATGGAAGCAGGAAAGAGAAGAGAGGATGAAGAGAGAGGAAGAAATGGAAACGAAACGTATCCAAAGGGAAGACGCCCGAAAACAGGAAATAGGGAAATATATGGAGGAAATTAAGGAATCTATAGATAGTAATATGGCCGAAAATACGAGGCGAATAGAAAATTGTGAAGAAAAAGTGGAAGAGTGCGTAGGGGAAATTAAAAAAATGACGGACAGTTTAAAGGAACAGGGAAAGTCGACTATAGAAATTGGGGAGAAAGTTAAAAAGTTAGAAGTTAAAATTAGGGAAGTCGCCAAAATTAAAGAAACCGGTGGTAATGCTAAAAATATCATTTATTTAGATAGGGCAAATTTAGAGTCAAAAACTATAGAATTTTGGGGAAATTCAAGAGATAATCCTGTGCAATTTTTGAAACAAATTGAGGAAGTATTTCAAGAAATAAATCCGGTGATGGAAGAAAGTGATAAATTAAAAGTAGTGGAGAAAAAATTGAAAGGAGCTGCCATGGAATGGTGGGAAATAATCAAGCGAGATACAGAAGAATATAGCCAGTTTAAATTGTTATTTTTAGAGCATTATTGGGGTTATCAAACGCAACAAGTAGTTAGGAATCAGATAGAAAACCATAGGTATAATCCTAACGGAAATATGAGTAGGGTAGATTATTTTTGTAAAATGGTGCGAAAGGCCGAGTATTTAGAACCCAAAATTCCGGAAGAGTTCCTTATATACCAACTAATGAGGCATTTTGACCAAAAAGTTCAATTAGCGTGTATTGGTAGGGCTAGTGAGCATTTGGAGGACGCTATCAAGTTTTTGAGGACAATAGAAAACGTAGACGGGATGTCGAGAGAAGTTCGAAGACCCGATAGTTCCGAAAGGAGGGACGGACCACAAAGAGATCAAAATTTCAGACAAAGGAATCAAGACTACTCAAAACCATCCCAAAACCCTAACCCTCGATCCTATGGTCAAACCCAAAATAAACCTCAACCACAGATACCTCAAAACCCTAGTCCTTCAAACCAAAAATTCCCACCCAAGGTCACAAAAAACTAAAATACGAGATCTCAAGGCAAAATTTTTGGCAGAAAAAGGATAATACAAACGGAATTGAGATCGAGGAAAAAACCAAATTAAGCAAACATAAAAGGGGGGATCTGAAAATAAATAAAATTAAATTGGGGATTTTAAACACAGAAATTAAGAAAGATTTAATGGAGGAAAGAGATAATAAAATTTTAAATAGTGAAGTTTACGAAAAATGTCCGGAAATAGGGATAGAAATCGAAAATATAAAAGTAAATATGTCCATTGACACCGGAGCTCAGATGTCCTGTGTTCAAGAGGATTTTTATAAAAATGTGCTTAAAAATAGGAACGATAAAATTTTGGAATTACCAGTTGTAAATACGGAAATGGTGACAGCGATAAAAAGCCAGCGACAGAAGATTAAATTACAGGCATTATTGGAGATTAGAATAAATAACCAATCAATAAGAGGGGTATTTATGGTGGTACCAAAGCTGGAAAGCAAAATGATAATGGGTTGTGATTTAATGTGCAAATATCGAAGTCGAATTAATATGGAAAAGGGTTTCCTACAACTGGTAAAGGAAAATGAATTTATTGTTGTAGATTTTCTTAAAGAAAATAATTTAAGATTGAGCAATAAAAACGCGCAGACAGAACATCAAGATGGCGGCGAAGCCGGTAAAATGGTAGAGTCGTCAGCTGCGAATAAAGGAGGCTCAAATTCGTATAAGCGAGTATCAGGGGCTTATATGTTGTCAACCAAAATGCCGGTAGACATAAAACCAAAAGCAAAGGACGTGTCTAGACTGAAATGTGACTATACCGGAGGTGACAAAGATTGTAAGAATAGGGTGAGCCAGTTTTTTGAAAAAATTAATAATAAAGTAGTGCTTAGAAAAGCGGAGAATAGGAAATTAAGATTGAGCAATAAAAACGCGCAGACAGAACATCAAGATGGCGGCGAAGCCGGTAAAATGGTAGAGTCGTCAGCTGCGAATAAAGGAGGCTCAAATTCGTATAAGCGAGTATCAGGGGCTTATATGTTGTCTACCAAAATGCCGGTAGACATAAAACCAAAAGCAAAGGACGTGTCTAGACTGAAATGTGACTATACCGGAGGTGACAAAGAGTGTAAGAATAGGGTGAGCCAGTTTTTTGAAAAAATTAATAATAAAGTAGTGCTTAGAAAAGCGGAGAATAGGAAATCAAGATTGAGCAAAAGCGACGCGCAGACTGAACATCAAGATGGCGGCGAAACCGGTAAAATGGTAGAGTCGTCAGCTGCGAATAAAGGAGGCTCAAATTCGTATAAGCGAGTATCAGGGGCTTATATGTTGTCTACCAAAATGCCGGTAGACATAAAACCAAAAGCAAAGGACGTGTCTAGACCGAGTAGTGACGAAACCGATGGTGGTCAAAAGCGAAGAAGCAAGTTAAGTGCAAGGAATGAATCGACGAAGAGGAAAAATGCAAATTTTAATAATGATGAAGGGCTGTTAAAAGCGTGGGATAAGGGTAACAAATTAATTAATAAAGATGAAGGGCTGAAAGAAGCGGAGAATAAAGGAATTAATAGTGGGCCAGAGGCCATAATCTACGAAAATAATATTGGGCCAGAGGCCATAATCAACGAAAATAATAAAATAATAAATTACGACGAAAATTTGCAAAATAACTCCGAAAACGATTCAGAACTTACACAAGACAGATTCGACGCCAGAGACGGGAGAGAATGGAGAGCTATGATAAAAATGGCGGATCCGGAAAGAAGACAAAATGGACGAAATTTAATGTATCGGAAGAAGAAAGTTAAGTTCAAAAATTCTACGAAGTGTAAGATGAAAGAATGGAGGCCCGAAGGGAAAGTAATATTTAAATGTGAAGGACTTAGGAGATGTTAATAGAACGTAAGAAATTTCATGAATAAAATGTATAAGTTGTAAAGTTTAAAAAGTTGTAATATGTAAAGTGTAGAAGCGAGTGAGGTAAAAGGGAAATAACGGACTGTCAGCTGATTAAAAGAATGTAGACTAGGTCAGTGAATAACAGGAAAAGTCCCGAATAAATTACTAAGTGTACAAGGTCAGGAGCATAGCGGTAACACGCATCTGCAAGCCGCACCTGAATAAACAAAGTATAGACGAGGAGGTGAAGGGGAGAACCGGACGTCGATTAACCAATATTGACAGACTGCGTGTTCAACAAATTAGCCGAGGGGGATAGGAATGAATGGATGTTTAAATGTGTACTGTTTTGTTTTTTTATTAAAGGGAGATTTCCAATAAAGTAAATAATTTTTCTTATTAACTGCAATTAGGATAGTAAACGTTGTAGTTACCAAGTACTTTATATATATATGTAAGACATAGTATTAAATTCAACCAAAGCAGATAAATATAATCATATAAGACGAATTATTCCTTATATAAATGTAATATGTTTTGTGTGTGATAATGTGTTTATTTACAACAAGGACGTTTAGATGAAACGGCTGTAATGGACTAGAAAGAACGATTAATCAAATTTGTATGTATACCATAATAAATAACATGTGTTTTGAATATATAAATATTATACAATAATGAATAAAATGTGTTATGAGTATATAAATATATGAAATGATGGAAGAGATGTTGTTTAAATATAAATATATGTGTTTATATAAATTGTTAGGTTAATATGTCAAATTTTATGATGATGATTAATGGAGATGATAAATAAATAGTTAATATGAAATGTGAAATGTCGAAAAAGGGGTTTAATACTAAAATTTTAGTTTTTTAAAAAAATGAAAAATAGGAATTTTTCATTTTAACCGAAAATTTTAGTTAAAAGGGGGGATTTTGCGACGGTTTGGAAAAAGCCAAACGTCTCAAGTCAATTTAAAACAAGTTAAATTCCCGCGATAAAGCCTAGTGAATGAGGGACGAGGGGGAGCGATGACGTCACGGCAACAGGTGTCGAACACTGCATGTTGAATCGTGTACAATCGTTCTGTCTGGTTTCTTATTTTATTAAAATATTAAATTATTAAAATAAATTAATGTACAGTAGAATCAACCGATTAAGATTATCGAAGAATAAATTTAAAAGTATTTAAAACAAAAAAGTTATTCAAGTTTTTATAGGGGCTCAAAAACCTAAAATTTGGAAAAAACTTAAATTCAAAATTCAAAAAACGTAGAGTCATAACTCAAAGGGGAACTAATAATAATCATAAATAAGAAATATGAATTAATAATAATTAACAGGTGAGAATGGACTTAGAAAGTCATTCTTGGGGAGTTTTTTGGAATTTTTGAGTTGAAGGGGGGATAATTTAAAAAATAATAATAAGTACTATTGTAGAGACCACAATAGGGGACAATAATATGTACTTAGAATCATATTTGAAAATAAAATAAGGGAGATATCATAATTACAAAATGTAAAACTTCAAAGCCCAAAAGCGGGTAAATTAAACGTTAAAGGGGTAAAGTAACATGATAATTATATGTATCTAGTAAGTAAAATTGTAAAACATCAAAGCAGAAGTAATAATATATAATGGGGGGATTTTTATGAACATAAACTCATACGACACAAACTTAAGGACTTCAAAGGCGAATAACTCGACAACCAAACGAGTTATGTAAAAAGTGCAAACATAGTTTTTCGTCGTAGTAGAAGAGGAACAAGATTTCGTCAAAAGAATTTTGAGAAAGGACTTATCTCAAAATTTGAAAAGAGGAAAAATCAAATTTCGGGAAAAGGGCGATAACTCGCGAACGAAGCGTAGTAGAGCGATGAATCAAGTTCCACAAGACCCACAAGATGGAAAGGAAGAAGAATCCGAAAGGAACTTTAAAATCGGTTTGAGCGTTCGAAAGTTATAGCGAGTTGAACGAAAAAACGTCAAAAGTAGAGATTTTCATGCACAAACATGAAAAGTTGCGCGCGGATCTTCAAGCGGAGTCTAAAGTCAGAAACATCATGTTGCCAACATGGATCAAAGATAACGTTAAAGAAAAAATACTATAAATTATTAATTAAAAGGTGTTTTAATTAATAATCAAGGAAGAAAACTATTCATTAGTCAAAAAATAGGACTAATAAAATATATAGTGTAAATATTTCAGACCAAAAGGGCCTGAAAACACATAATATATGGAAAATACCTTTTTCCCAAAAAGGGAGGAAAATTGGCTCCAGAAAAGTGGATTAATTCCCACTGACAGGGAGACCGAGATTTATCCGTCGAAAGACGGTTACTTTTGATTTGGAATCGACGCGAATAAGACGTTTCTTCTGCAACCGACTGTGAGCTGAGAGGAAGATTCAACTGTCACTCTACTAATTGGACTTAGAATAATTTCAACTTTAATCGATCTTCAAGGCGACTTAGAAGAATTCGATACCAGCATTCAACTACATAGCAGCTTACAGACTCTGGATAAACAACATCACCACAACATCATCCTAATTATACAACAAATTCCAAATCCAACTAGAACTTCTATTAAAGTGTGAAGGTATCTTATACTTAAGGAATAATTCGCAAATATTAACTTCTTTTCAAATATAACGTCATTAGGGGAATTATAAAAATTAAATTCATTTTAAACCTCTGCTTTGGTGTTGAAAATAATTAATAATTTAAATACGACTTTTTCAGTACAGGAAAAACTGTTTGTGGTTCTGTCTGAAAAGTCAAGCGTTTTTATTTTGTTTAATATATAGATAGTAATACATTAATTAATTTGTCAAATAAATAAATAGTTGTGTTATTGTTCAATTAAATTGTTTGGTGTGATTAAAAAAAGTTTTGAATATAAAATTTTTCTGTGCAAAAGAGAAAATAATATACAAATAATTCATTTCTAAATTTTGTTGTGTTTTTAATATATGTCCATTCTGTGTATGCTATTAACCTTGTTTTAACATAATTTTTATATATGTGCTCTGGTAATATAATTTGAAAATTTTAAAAGTTATCATCAGAACTTAAGAGCCGATTTCTCCCAAAAGGCACGACCTTGGAGAGAGAGAGAGTTAATCTTAAAAGAGTTAAATAATCGAGCAGTGAGATAAAATTCAGGGAATTTTGCGTTAATTAAAATTTAGTAAGTTTATGAGGACAAGCTCATACTTATTAGAGCCAAGAGTTGCAAAATCTTTGATTTAAAAAAGTAAAAGTGAGCACCTTGGCCTTGCCCGCGCTTGCTCTGAAAAGAAAGGTGGTTCGCCCAGTCGGTGGTGATCGTACAGCGAGTTTAAGAGTTCGTGATAATAGTGTTCCAAAAAAGGGAACAAGAATCTTAAATTCGTGAAGTCAGACACGCAGCGTGGCAAGTGGCGTTCCAACGTGGGGAAAGAAGAACCCTACTCGAACCCACCACCACACCCAAAGCGAGTCGTAGCGCGGCAGTGTGTGTGTGTGTGTGTGTGTGTGTGTGTGTTTGTGTGTGTGTGTGTGTGTGTGTGTGTGTGTGTGTGTGTGTGTGTGTGTGTGTGTGTGTGTGTGTGTGTGTGTGTGTGTGTGTGTGTGTGTGTGTGTGTGTGTGTGTGTGTGTGTGTGTGTGTGTGTGTGTGTGTTTGTGTGTGTGTGTGTGTGTGGGGGGGTGTGTGTGTGTGTGTGTTGCCGCGACTCGTACCTCACTTTCGGCTTTACTTGCCACGAACCTAAACCCTGTTTTACCGTGTCTAGCCGCGAATCTTTACCTCGCTTTGAAACGCCACGCGGACAAGACCAAGTTGCTCACTTTTACAATTTTTCTTAATCAAAGATATTGCAAAACTTGGCTTTTGCAAGTCAGAGTCTGTTCTCAACAACTTACAATTTGAATTTACTAAAATTCCCTGAATTTTATTTCTATTGCTCACTGATTTTACTTTATTCACTTTTACACACTCTCTTTCTCTCTGGGGAAGTGCCTTTTGGAAGATATCGGCTCCTGAATTCTGATAATAATTTTTAATTATTTATATTTTACATTAAACCAGAGCACAATAATACTAATAAATTTTCTAATCGCTAATTATTTAAAAAGGAAATGTTAAAAACCAGTATGGTGAATAAAAATAATTAACACTTGAGAATAAATCTTTTTTATCTTCTTGACCATCAAACAATTTAAAACAATTTAGCTTTTACAGAACAACAAACAAAATATTTTTACACATTTAATATGATATAAATTTCTTATTCATTAATACAAAATTAAAAAATGCTAGACTATTCCAGCTAGGACAACAAATAGTTTATCCTGGACTGAAATAGTTGTATTTACGTTTGAACCTTCTTCTAAACCAAAGCAGAGTTTATTTGAATCTAACGAAGTTAATATATTTAAAATTTCCCGAATGAATTGTCAATTTAAATTAGTTTACTTTTTACGAATTATTCTATATATTTAGTGTACCTTCACACTTAACATGAAGGTCTTGAAGTTGTGAAGTTCTTTGCTGTAGATGGTTAACGGGGTCTTCAAGTTATCTCCTTTCCAATTCCTGGTTATGTTATAGTTGTGGACTGCTGGTGGTAATTATCATTCCTTGCTGACTAGTCTTCCAAGTAGATTGATCTTCTTATTTCTTTATTTTCAAAAATTATTTAATTTCTATAAGTTACTTTATATTACAAGAACTTCTTGTCTTTAAAATTTATCGAAGTTGAATTTAGAAAAAAATAATAGAGTGACAATAATAACGTCCTTCTTCGTCGGCGACTTTTACTAGGGTATCGCTCTTTCGACCAACAATTTTGGCTCTTCCTCTTTGTGGGAATGTTTCCCGCAAAAGGTATGCAATTTTTCTCCCTTTCGCGATGAAATGTCTCTTCTGTAGATTTCTAAGTTTTCTGCTGAATTACTCCGTAACTTTTCTGCTAAAAGCTGTCCTAGGCTTAGTTTTCATATATTGTGAGAGTATTATGTAAGTAAAATGTAATATTTGTAATATGTATTTGTAAGACAGATCTCGGTGAATTAATTGTAATAAATCAAATACCAGATTTCATAAACAATAAATGTCAGATGAAAGTAAATTAAAATTTTAAAAGGTTTTGTGTCATAAGAATTAGCTGCCAGAATTAAGCAAAAAGGACTTGGGAGCATAAACTTTGTTTGAATAATAGCTATTGAAGAATAAATTAAAGGATAAGATGTTAAGGGATGTATTTGATTTAAATAGTGTAAACTAGATAAATAAGATTAGAACTAACATTTATTGTTGTATAACGAAAGAAATTTTATATATAGTTGGGAGTTAAATTAATGATAGCAGCTTAGTTGAGGGTTTACGTTTTGTAATTTAATTTTAGGGTAGATGTTGAATGTGTTCATTGCTTTGTAGAAGAAGTATTATAAAACAAAATTTAAATCATTTATCAATTTATCAATGTACTTAAATATTTCACATAGCATGTCTCTGTAATTATTGAAAACCTAGTAGTTTTTTTGGAGTGCCTCACAATCTAAGCAAAATTTTGACTCGTTTCAAGATTCTGGTGGAGCCCCCAAGGATAAAGGTAAAGTCTAAATATAGTTTAAATTCTAAAAGCTTACATAATTAAAAATAACCAAAATCTTACAAAAGTGTAAACATCCAAAAACCTAAATTTAAAGAAGGGCCTTACATGGTGGAGGCGCCGGGCATACAGAATCTTGTATGATGTAGACACACAGAATCTTGAATTACAACAATCAAAAATCCTTATTTAAAACAAATAAAACTTGCACTTTTGAATATTGACAGAACCACCACAAAAATTGACAGAGCCTCGAGACATTACATTATAGAAGACAAAATTATATATTATAAACAGTTTATTGGAACAGACATGATAAAACTTTTAGCAATACCGGACGAATTAAAACAAGAGATCTTGAAACAAGCCGACGATAGCGCACTAACTGGCGAAAACTTTTCATATTTTAAAACAATTTCAAAAATTAAAGGTAGATTCCACTGGCCAAACCTACATAAAGAGGTACAAGATTATAAAAAATACAGCGAAACGTGCCAAAAACTAAAAACACCCATCAGAAAACCATATGGGTTATTGCAACCAATACTGGCAACTCACAAACCAATGGACAGAATAATAATAGATTTTATAGGTCCAATCACCTCATCCTATGCATATAAATATAAATTGACATGTACGGATGCTTCCACAAAATATGCATGGGCTTTTAAATGCAAAAATGCAGATGCTAAAACAGTAGCTGAAAATTAAATAAAAATTATATTAAAACATGGAAAAATGAGAATATAAACAGTCAGATAGGGGTACACATTTCAATAATGAGATAATAAAAAATTTAACCAACACACTAGGTATAAATCAAATTTTTAGTAGCGCATACTCGCCCCAAACTCAAGGGCTTACAGAAAATTTCAATGGCACCCTAGCTAATTAATATGTTATCACACTATGTATACGAAAAAGCAAATGCGTGGTCAAATTACATAGATAAAGTACTATATTGTTATAACTCCACTAAGCAAACCAGTACAGGCTTCACGCCAAATAAATTAATGTTCGCTTTTGAACCGAATAACCCTATGGTAATAATACAAGTACAAGAAAACCAAAATTATGACATCCAACAACACCTGAAACAAATCCAAGAAATTAAAAAAAACAATACCAGAAATATTACAAAAAGCCCAAGAGAAACAAAAATTGTATTATGATAAGAAGAGAGCAGACTTTGAATTTCAAGTGGGTGACGAAGTATTAATAAAAAGGAAAAACAACTACAAAATTTGATATGAAATATACTGGACCATATTTAATAGTAATAAAGATGAATAATTTAACATACCTGATGGAAATAATAAAATATAGTAGGCTACAAAATAAACCAATCCACATTTCAAGAATAAAAATATATCATAGGAGATCATGGTAAAACCAATAAGAAAACAAAAAATGTCATGTGTTAATTAAAGTGTTAAAAGTAAAATACAAAAAAAACCTGAGATCTGTCCAATTGTAAAAATTGTAGAAATTAGAAATAAGTAATATGTAGTAAAGTTAAGAACCAATTAAGAATTCAAAAAGTTGCATTAAAAAATAATTAATATTAATAACAAATTTCAGAACCTCAGAAATAAATGTAAATTTAAAAATAAATAAAAATAAATGATTTCACTTTACAAACAAATTTTCATAAAAAAAAGAGTTTAAAATATTTTGTAAATAATCAACACCACCGAGATCTGATCTGTAAAAATATATAAAAAAATAAAAAATAAAAAGAAAAACTTGTTCAGTATATCTACAGTTTAAAGTTCAATTTCAATATTATACCGTTTCAACCGGAAGTCTGAGATCTCCAGCTGATTTGGGGTATCCTTTTGTCTCATATCAGCAGTCCAAGTTTCAACCTCAACCAGGTCCTACCTGCCTAACCGTACTTCTTCATCCGCAGATACAATTTCGCATTTTAAGTTTCTTTATTTTATACGAATTTTGACACAATTCAATTATTTATGACTCAGAAACAATTGTCATGTTTAGTTAATAAGAAGAACTCAAGTGTTTTTTTGTTTGTGTTTATGATTTAAAATTGTACTTAGTTTTGTGAGTTTAGAGCAGCTGTTCTCGCGTGTGCACACGGGCATTCTTAACGACAGGACATTACGAAGAAAGGAACGCCGCCTCTACAAGGTACTGTGACATTAGATTTAACTAAACATGACAGCAAAATTAATCAAAACTATTTTATTAGTTGTTAAAATTTCAAAATGTCAGTTAACCTATTCATGTATTTTTCAATTCAATCTTCTTCCCAATTTAAATTAAATTACTGAACCATCCGCTTTTACCACAGTTGTCAAACCAACCGCAATATCGAACGAAACTAGTGTAAACATTTTACAAAATCTAATTTTATGTTTAGAGTATAGTGGTAACATTCTTCTTACCTTTACGCTGCGTAAATCCACTATAGTCGATTTGACATTTTTACCGTTCACTGCGTAAATCGACTTTAGTCCACGACTTCAGAAAAAGTTCTCATTTGGCTGCGTAAGTCGATTATAGTCCCAACTGAACAGAAACGATGTTATTATTTAGCCTCAAGTATGTGCTGCTTCCTGTTGGAAGCCTTTGAAACTTCGTAGTGTCACATGTTTTTGTTGACATTCCATGCGGGAGTTTAGTGAAGAATTCACTGTGTTTTCGATGTTTTTCAATTAGTTTTGTGTTTATGTTTGTATATATATATATATATATATATATATATGATACTAGTAATTGTTGCAGTGTACATTTTTTTAATTTAATCATAGTTCTGAAGTGATTTAGTGTTGGCTTAAGAGGACGTATATTATTATAACGTAGCCTATGTACTGTATTGGTAATTAATCCTAACCTCTTTTCATAAAAAAATCGTATTTAAAATAACAACAGAGGAACTTTATTCTATAAACATTTTTAAGTATTCAAAATAACAAATTTATTATTACGATATTCTATACTAGAAACAAAATTTCTGAACATTTTTCTAAAATCAAGAGGTGTAATTTAGGAGTGTTAGCTAAGCTAGAATTTTGCTATTGTTTTTTTTTCTACTTATGTTCGTTTTTGTATAATGGATACTTTTTTTGTTTATTTTGAATAACAATATTATTTATATTTATTATACATAAGAAAACATTATGAGGTGATAAGATTAGTTTTTTAGTACTCAAAAAGTGAAAGTGTAAAACTGTGACAGTAAAGTGTGAATTACCACAGTTGTTTCTGACATCAGTAAAAATAGTACTACCATTGCTTCTTACAAAATGAGTAAGTTATTACACAATTATTGTTAATATTATGCATGTTTTAAAATTAAAGTGTTTTAGACTTATAGTATTTACATTTTTCTTTAAAGTAAGTGCTATTTAATGAGTTTTTTTTTTTTCAAGGCATGTAAACTTATTTTTAAAAAAAGAACATTTTTCTATGTTTTTAGGGCTTAAATCATGTTTTACATATTATGTAAAAATACATTTATTTAAATATTAAAAGTATATATTATTGCAACATACACTAATAAAGAAATATTTAAATAAAAAAAGCCTTAATGAAAAAAAAAAAATTTCATTCATAATTGCAATTTATAGGGACATGCATGGATTTTAATACGCAGAGGAAAGGGAATAAGCATTCAATGGGAATAAGGTTAAGGAAAGAGACGTCTTTTCAATGACCTAGTCAATCCAATAGAAACAGTGTTTTAAACAACTTCGTTAAAATCGGAACGGAAGAATTGATCACTCCGAAGTTCCAATTTTAAGAAATACACAAAGTCTACGTTACCAATATATAAACTTCAACTAAATAAAAAATGTCCTTTCATCAAACAAGTTTAAAACATAATAATCCAATCAAAGAAGCTAAAAACCACATTCTGTTGTTTCACAAACACAGACCAAAAACGAAAACTAAACCATTCATCCAGCTACTACTAATCCTACAAACATTATGCCACATAAAAACGACTATTGCACTAAAAATAAACGTAGTTACGGAACCAAATTTCAGAAGAATCTTCAAAATAATAATTTATGAAGAGTCAACACCTTTCATTTACAAACTATCACATCATTAATATATACGACCAAAAGTCATGCTTACAGCAAAACACAACTACGCAAAAATGCAAAACAGTAAACCAATGCCAACAAATACAAAATTTAATAAATGAAATTTTTAATCAGAAAGAAAACTTTCACACAAACAGAAACACCAACTTCAAAAACGAAAAGAGCGATACAAGCCATTGGGTCAGTCATAAACTGGTGTTGCGGGTTAGCAACAGAAGAGGAATTACACGCAGTAAACCAAAATGAAGAAAACTTGGAATCGCATATGAACAACATAATGGATTTTGTCAAACAAGAACATAAAGACCTGGTAAGAACTACTGAACAAATTTCAAACTTTTCCTATAACATAAATACCACATTAAAAACAGTTCATAATACCATAAACACAATTGAACACCAAATACAAGATATTACTTCAAGCAACAAAGAAGACTTAAAAAAAATTTTATATGCCAATTTATAACAAATCTATTTATACATATACTTAAATTCATATTACGATAACCTGAACAATATCAACACAAATTATATCAACAACAAACTGACGGAGTCCCTTATCTCAAGAGAAACACTTACCCAAGATCTACACAATTTAAATAATAACCTACAGGCAAGAGGAATGCAACTAACAATACCAATAAATAAATTTAAAAAAAAGTACTACACATCACCTATAACAAAATGCTATTTTACAAATTCGGAAATAATGATAAAAATTCAAATACCAATAGGACGATCCAAAACAAATTATGAAACCTATATACACAAACCAATACCACTACTATGGCACAAAAGAATATGTGAGCTTAGCTATTCAGAAAACCTAATAATAAAATCTGACAATGATATACAAGTTATAGAACTGGAAGAAAACCCAGAACGTAACTGGAAACAAAACCAGCTTTGTAGACTACCAAGGCCAAAAATAAACAAAGAACTATCATCAATGTGTGTAAAGAATCTCATACAAAGTAAACCAATATCTGAACTTCAAAAATACTGCCAATTCCATTGTAAAGACGTAAACGAAGAACCTATAGAAACCAAATAATCAGAATTAAAATTTCAAACCACAAACATAAATAAAGACTTACAAATTCCATGCAGAGAAAATTCAAATCAAACCAGAATTCCCAAGATTTTAATGGGGTCGATAGAAATAGACTTCCCATGTGATTGTCAAATAACTGACGTAAATAGAAATGTATTTATAAGAACATTAACCCCTTGTGATGCAAGGGACACAAAACAAATCGACATGACACATATAATACCTGCAACATGGACTGACCTTCACACTATAAAAATTGACCCACTGCCAAATACACGAAAACCAGAATTCCAAAATATAAAAGACATCTTAAACGAAGAATGGAACATATCCATCCCAACATATATAATTAGGAACTTAGCTCCAGAAGAAACATTCCAACACATACAACTGGAAAACAATTGGTCCGACATTATAGAGAACAAACGAATTGTGTTTTATATAATACTAATATAGACAAGTATATTAACAATACTACTATTGATACAATGCTACATGATACACATCCTTAAAATAAAACTGAAGGCCCAAAAACCACACATAAGACCTAAAGATTACCAATTGCCGGAACAATAACAAAACAATTTCATTTAAAAAAAAGAAGACAGAATATATGCCACTCTAATAGATTAGAATTAGGACTCATACATACCTAAAACCAACATTACGCTGACCACCACAGAATGTCACAGCCCGACCTTGCTACAATTACACATCTCGGATACAATATCAGATTCGAGGAAAACCTTAATATCAGCAATCCCACACACATTGTGAATGTAAACACAAAACAAAGCCTACTACACTTACAATAAACATCATCCAACTAACTTCCAATAAAACAAAAAAATTGTGGTACAATTTTATAACTGGTAGGGGGAGTGTAAGGGTTGTAGGAAACACCCGTATTTAATAACAATTAAACAAAAAAATCAATAAATAGAAACTCAAACAAAAGAATTTGTAATAAAATTTATACGTAAAATAAACTTAGCGAGAATAAAGTCGACGAGCGGATGTACAAACGGATGTGTTAGATTGAATTTCATAAAACAAGACGCCTGCAGTTGAACAGTTTCCCAAGGAAGTTATATTGATGACAACCAGAATGTCTGCACGATTGTGCAAAATACAAAAACCAATCAGAAACATTTAAAATTCAAATAAATCTAAATGATCCAATCAGAAGAAAGGAGAGAAAAGAAGTGGGAAACGTTTCTCAAAAAGACGCGGTCTGTCTATCGCCATCTCTCTAAAGAATAACACCTAAAATATGTAATCAAAAGGTCGCCAAAGTTAATAAATAATTTATTCGAAATTAAAAATATATAACAAAACTAATCATTCTATCATGTTAAAAGTAAACAAGTCTTTCATTGTTTAAGTAGAAGTCAGTCTTTAAAATAAAACTCAACAGCAAAGTGAAAACGGGAGTGTCCGCGAAAAGCGTAAAAGTGTAGTGTAGTGTCATAAAAGGGTTCAAATATAAAAAAGTGTAGTGTAATAAAAAGGTGCAAATATATAAAAAAGGGGTGCAGTGCCTAAAGAAAGGAGAGAGAGTATTATGTAAGTAAAATGTAATATTTGTAATATGTATTTGTAAGACAGATCTCGGTGATTAAATTGTAATAAATCAAATACCAGATTTCATAAACAATAAATGTCAGATGAAAGTAAATTAAAATTTTAAAAGGTTTTGTGTCATAAGAATTAGCTGCCAGAATTAAGCAAAAAGCACTTGGGAGCATAAACTTTGTTTGAATAATAGCTATTGAAGAATAAATTAAAGGATAAGATGTTAAGGGATGTATTTGATTTAAATAGTGTAAAATAGATAAATAAGATTAGAACTAACATTTATTGTTGTATAACGAAAGAAATTTTATATATAGTTGGGAGTTAATTTAATGATACAAGGTTAGTTAAGGGTTTATGTTTTGTAATTTAATTTTAGGGTAGATGTTGAATGTGTTCATTGCTTTGTAGAAGAAGTATTATAAAACAAAATTTAAATGATTTATCAATTTATCAATATACTTAAATATTTCAAATAGCATGTCTCTGTAATTATTGAAAACCTAGTAGTTCTTTTGGAGTGCCTCACAAGCTTAGCAAAATTTTGACTCGTTTCAAGAGTCTAATGTAGCACCCAAAGATAAAGGTAAAGTCTACATATAGTTTAAATTCTAAAAGCTTACATAATTTAAAATAAGCCAAAATCTTACAAAGGTGTAAACACCCAAAAACCTAAATTTAAAAGAAGGGTCTTACACGGTACAGATCTCCCCCTACATTAGTCTCATGTTCATTTTAAAAACCATTTGAATTGCCGCGCTAAACAAAATAGAGTGGGAATGCGGTAATGCGGTGACGTCACGCAATGCGAGAGGGGATTTAGCCTGCACAGACGTGAAAACCAAATTATCGTAGTTCTTATTTTATTAAAAAACTACAATATTAATTTAAATAATTATTCAGTAGAGTCAACCGACTAATAATATCAAGAAATAAATTTAAAAGCACCTAAAACAAAAAGGTTATTCAAGAAATTAGGAGGATCAAAAACCTAAAATTTGAAAAAAGGGGAAATTCAAAAATAAAAAATCATAGAGTCATAACCAAGAGAGGAAGTAATAATAATCAGAAATAAAAAATAAATAATAATAATAATAACTAGGGGAGAATGGGCTTAGAAAGTCATTCTTGGAGAGTTTTTTAAGTTTTTAAAGGTCAAGCGGGGATAAAGTAAAACATAATAATAATAACAATTGAAGACACAACCGTAGGGAACAATAATAAGCAATTAGAATCAGATTTAAAGTTAAAATGGGGGAGTTATAATAATATCAAATAGTAAAACTTTAAAGCCCAAAAGTGGTAAATATAAATGTTAAAGGAGAAATAAAATGAAGTAATAATGTATATTAACTGTGTAAAAATGTAATACAACAGAGCAGAGGTGAAAATTGACAATGGGGGGGGGGGTTTATAATCCAATAACAAGACGATAAAAAACTCAGAACTTCGAGGACCAATAACTCGAGAGCCAAGCGAGTTACGAGAAAAATCGTAGAATATATTTCCGTCATAGGAACAGAAGAAGAACATGTTTACGAAAGAATTGTGAAAAAGGACTTAAATCGAAAGTTGAAAAGTGAAAAACAGACATTCGGTAAAAGTGCGATAACTCGTAAACGAAACGTGCGAAAACGACCAATCGAGTTTCACAAGACCCTCAAGATCGGACAGAAGAGGAATCCGAAGAGAAATCGACGATCGGACCAGCTGTTCGGAAGTTACAGCAAGTTGTTCGTTAAAATGTTCAAAATCACAATTTGCAAGATTTAACAGGAAAAGTGGCGCGAGTGGATCTACGTCACAGTACAGCGATTGGACTTCTCGTGACCAACCGTCATCACAGATAACGAAAAATAATACAACAATCAAAATATCTGTTAAAAGGATTTTTAATAGTAAATAGTGAATAAAAACTTTTCAATACGTAAAAACTATACCTAGTACAGTTTGTAGTATAAAAATTTCAGACCAAAAGGGCCTGAAAATACGAAAAACAACGAAGAGACATTTCTTCATGAAAGAAGAAAAAGTGGTTACCTTTTGAGGGAAGATTCTCACAGAAAGGGAGCACCAAAATTGTTCGTCGTAAGACGGATACTCTAGTACCAGACTCCGAGCAGAGAAGACGTTGCTTTAGTCGCTCTACTAAACTATTCTAAATTCAACTTAGTAAATTTTTAACTTAAATATTTCAATCAGTAATTAAAAGTAACTTAGAAAAATTTCAACTCATTTCGAACTTCGATCTACAAGAAGATTCATAAACATTGAAGGCGACTTAGCAGGGATTCGAGATTAATACCAGCATTCAACAACTTAGAAATATCCACGACTTGGAGAGAAAACAACTCAGAGACATCAGAAACGATTACAACAAATAACTTCAAATCTACGAGAGCTTCATGTTAAGTATGAAGGTACACTATATCTAAGGAATAATTCGTAACTAGTAAATTCATTTTTATAATAAATTCATTGGGGAAATTTAGAAAAACTAACTTCAGTAAAATAAATTTGCTTTGGTGTAACAAATATTTCAAAATTAAATACGACTATTTCAGTGCAGGAAAAGCTATCTGTAGGCCTAGCTGAAATAGTCTAGCTTTTTTCAATTTGTGTTAGTATATAAGAGATTCCTATTAGATTATTTGTGTCATATTTTGTTTGTTTGTTTGTTGTGTCATAAAAATTTTAAAATGTTTTGATTTGTCTTAAAGAGAAATAATACATACAATTCAATTCTCGAGTTTGATTCTTTTTATTAACCATTCTGTGTATTAACATTGCTTTGTTTATGATAATTATTGTTATAATTGTGCTCTGGTAAAATATAATATAAAATTTTGAAGAAATTATTATCAGAACTTAGGAGCCGATTTCTTCTAAAAGGCACTTCCCCAGAGAAAGAGAGTAAAAAAAGGCCTAACCTAACCTAACCTAACCTAACCTAACCTAACCATTTGATTTATCCTGCAGTGACCGATTGCAGGCCACCTCTTTCTCCAGCAACCCGTTTGCTGTAGTCTGTATGCACTCATCCGGACCTGTCCCTAAATATATACCCCTAGGGGAGGGAGATCCAGTAGAGCAATTCAAGGTATCCGTTGGTGTAGACCCCATGGTCCCCGTGATGGCCAAACAGGCCACCCTTTGGAGACCATCCATTCTACTTCCAACCCCACCTTGTAACGTCTTAGTCCACCAAACCACCGCAGCGTAGGAGATTAGTGGTCTAATGATCATGGTGTATATTCACATCACCACATTTGGTTGCAGACCCCATAGTTTACCAACAGCCCTCTTACATGCAAACATGAGTCACTTGGCTCTGGTTACTACCCGTTCTATCTGTGGGTTCCAGGTAAGCCTTTTATCCAACACAATACCTAGGTACTTCACCTGGTTCTCCAGCGCTACCTCCTGCCCAAAGAGCTTACGGAGCGACCTCACTCCCAGATTCCTTTTTCTTGTGAAGGGAATGAGAGACGTTTTTCCAGGATTCACAGATAACTATTCCTCCTGACACCACCTTTCCACCTGGATAAAGGCAGCCTGCATGAGGTCACAAACGACGCTCATGTCTCTACCTCTAACCACTATAGCCACATCGTCGGCATATCCCTGTGAGTAGAATCCTTGTTCGTTTAGACGCCTAAAGATCTTATCCACTACCAGGTTCCATAACAGGAGAGATAAGACTCCTCCCTGTGCACATCCACGTCTAGCCCTGACCGTGATAATTTCATCATACAGAGTAGCCTGGATTAACCTGCTGTTCAGCATGGCAGACACCCATCCTACAACGGTCTTGTTTACTTCACAATCCCCCAAAGCCCTAATCATTGATTGCATTGAAGTGTTGCTGAAGGCTCCCTCTATGTCCAGGAACGCCACCAGGGCTATTTCCTTTGCTTCCAGACTTTCCTCTATTCTGCTCACTAAATGATTGTAGAGCAGCCTCAGTGGACTTGCCTGGTCTATAAGCAAATTGATTTTCGTGCACGCTATCTCTGACATTTACATCCAGAATTCTCTCCATTGCCTTTAGCAGGAATGAGTTTAGGCAAATTGGTCTGTATGCCTTGGCCTGAGCATATCCCGCTCTTCCAGGCTTTGGAGCGAAGACCAACCCTCGCCACAGACCAATTCCTTGAAACATGGCGCAGCGCCAAGCTCGCTCGAAAAGCACCCGTGATAATCGGCCTGAGCACCTCCAAACCCTCCTTGAGAAGTAAATGAGTGATCCCATCCGGTCCCGGGGCCCTATCATCTCGAACGATCTTATGGCCCAGTCCACCTTATCCTCATTTATGAGTCTCCTCGAGCAGTTCCAGTCCGCTCTACGCGGACCTGCCCTAGTATACAGGGAGGGATCGCTTCCTCCCTCTATCTCACAATCCGCAAAGTGACATTCCAGGAGTACTTCCAGAGTTTCCTTTCCGGACTGCGTATTTGTGCCATCGGGTTTTTTCCAGAGAGCCCACCATATTGGTATGTTCAGCCCTCAGGATCTTCTGGAGTCTAGCCGTTTCAGAGTACTCTTCCACTCTTTCAAAGTACTTTCTCCAGGAATCCCGCCTGGCTTTCCGAATTGCTGAGTTATACTCAGTGAGTTTTCATATGATAGGGTTCCCAGCAACCTAGATGTTTAGAGGCCTTGTAAAAGTTTAGTTTTCCTTTAGTAAAAGTTAAAATGAAATGTAACAACAAACTGGACTTATCGAAACAGTTCATTGCATTGATGATAAATTGTGAAATTCAGAAACTATTGAAAGATCATAACTTTGTTGGAGCAGTTTTCCCTTGACAATGGTATTAAATCGAATTATAACAATTGCGTTCATTCAAAATTGATTATCGGATCATGAGTTTATAGGAACAGTTCACCTATTGTTGAGTGTTGATATCGAAATAAAACAAACAAGGATATCAGACAAGTTATATATTGTTATAACTTGAATGATTATAACAATATATATATATATATATATATATATATATATATATATTTATATATATATATATATATATATATATATAACAAAGTTTTCACTTTGCAGAGGTTTGAAAGTGAAATGTAAAATTTGCTTATTTCCGAAACTGCTAAACACATCATAAAATTGTTGAAGGAGTTTCCATATCCTTGATTCGAGTGGACACCCTAAAATGTTGTTTGGATTATTTATCGATTTAATAAATATTTGACATTGAGTACCTGTAATAATTGAATAGTCTGACATAGCCATATTTAAACAATAATTGTAAAGTTAAATAATTTCAAATACATATCGTTTTATAATGCTACTAGTATAACCAAATAAACTAAGCGCAGTTCACCCTTAGTTGTAGGTGGTTATCGAAATATATCAATCGTCAACCTCCGAAAAGACTTGACTGTTAATTATTTTGTTGTTGATTTCAGCACCTACATGACTGATATTAGTTTTGTAAAAATGTAATAGATCAAAGAAATATTTTGACTGATAATTACTTTACAGGGACAACTGTTCCTTGCCAGAGGTTTGTAATAGAAATATAATAAACGCATATCTAAAAACTACTAGATTGATCATAATTTTGTTAAATCTGTTCTCTTTTAGGAAAGGTTAAAATTGGAATAGAAAAACGCTAATCTCTGAAATATTTTGACTGATGATTACTAGGAACAATTATCCCTTCCCAGAGGTTTGTAATAGAAATATAACTAACGTATATCTATAAGCTCTAGACTGATCATAAATTTGTTAAATCAGTTCTATCTTAGCAGAGGTTAAAAATGGAATAGAACAAACGCTAATCTCCTCAATATTTTGACTGATAATTTCTTTATAGGAGTAGTTCTCCCTATATGTTTTTATTTTGTGCAGTTTCAAGTTAAAAGATAATTCGTGAAAAAGTTTTAATGAAACATAATAATATGTTCTTTTTCAATCGGTTGTGTCGAAAATAATTTTCTTTAATCAACAAATATTCAAAAAGTCACGTGTTTCTATTTTTGTTTATTCTAACATTATTAGTTTTATTTCTCAATGTTCATTTATATTATAAAAATAAAGCCAATTTAATTCAATTTCAAGGGTTTTACTCAAGTCGTTTTACGGGTTGTAATTGTGTATGATTTAAGAGGCCGTATAAATCTTAGACTCTTTGTCATTTAAATTTAGCTCTGTTTTGTTGAAATGAAAAACAAAACGAGATAAGCGTTATAAAAGAATAAATAAAAATGTAAACACTTTTAAAAATATTTTAAAATATGGTCTGTTCAATCGTACAAAAAATGCCTCTTGTTTTATACGAGGTCAAATTTTAAGTAGATATCGAAAAAACAGTTAATCGGCAAACATTTGATTTAAAATAAAAAGATAAGATTCACGTATATAAAGGAGATGTAAAAATATTTAGTATTTATCACCACCATGAAGGCTGCCGTACTTGCTTGTTTCCTTGGTAATGTATATGATAATTATTGACTTTTAGTAAGTTTAATTCTAAAACAAATATATTTTAAATTGGTTTTGACTTAATATTAATTATTATATTTGCGTTATTGTTCTTATCATATTGTCTAAAATATTAGATCATTATTTGTTTTAAACATATTACAAAAAATATGATTATTTTTACTTGTTCATCTACGAAGTATTGATAATTTTGTGAACCCACTTAACCTAGAAAAATGGGTTTGGAATGATGTCTGTATGTGTGGCGTCTATCGTACGTGCAGTGCAAACAAGTGAAGCGGTATTATTCAATTTAGTATGAGAACATATTAAGCAATATCTGATTTTCTTTTCATATATGTGATAACTCAAAATTAGGGAGTACCTGCCATAAGAAGAAACAAAACAAACTACATAGTATTCAAAATCGACTTTACTAATTTTGATAAAATATTGCTCAAACGTAACCTCTACTACCCAATACAAAAAAAAAATTGGTTCCAAACACGACTGTTATTAAGTCATCGATTAAAAAAATGAAACGGGGTTTTACAAAATACGTTACCATGCGTTAAACATACAAAATCAATACTTTTTTTTTTCAAATTCATGCTTAAAATGAACCATTTATGACATTTAAAATCCAGTAAGGTCCTTTATATTACATACATAAACATGAAAAAATATTTTTAATAAATTATTCGTTCTATGTAGAATAAATATAATGACAAACGATTAATGCTGTAAGGGGCTGTTTTTCTTCGTATAAATTGATTTTCTCAACATTGAGTTTTATTGGTGTTCAGAAACTGATATTAAACAATCCATACCGTTTTGAAAAATAACCATATACAAAATTTTAAACATAATAAAACTAAAGAACTTGATTTTATTTATTCAAAATAATTACTATATAATATGATCATTAATAAATTTAATTTAGTAATAACATTTCTTACATGCAATCATAACACATCATAACTATAAATAACAAACCATAGTAAAATTATAGTTTATACAGTGAAACATATAGTGTACAATAATAAATGTTGCATAATAGCTCACTGATAATAACTATATGAAATTAGTAATGGTAATACCAAAACAGAGAACTCTATTAAAAATCATTATTTGGTACCGTATGTGGAATGCCAGATTTCTAAGCGAGGATACAACAACTAAAACAACTAAATTATCACTTTTAGATTGAAAACATAAAAAGTTATAAATATACATTGAAATAAACTAAATTAAATATTTATTTTAATTATTTTTTGCAGTTTTCCTTTTAAAAAGAATGATATTTGTAAGCAGTATCAATTAATAAATTTCAAGGGAAAGGAAAAACATTAAAACCCCTAAGTAGAGAATTGCAAGAAATATCGTCAAAAATATTGTAAAAATAAGCTATACCTTTTGGTAATTAAAATGGATTTGTAAAGGTATCTTAAATATTGAAATGAAAATTTTAATTTAAATACATTTTGTTTACATTATCTTAGAATTTCTATAACAAAATCCACTTTCGACATTATTTATATTAATAATTTAAGTTGTATCCAAGATGTATAATAAGTTTTAGGCTACTTTATTTGTGTTTCAATTTTAAATTTAAATAAACTATTAAAGTATAATTTCCAAATCAACTGTCACATTGTTGCACTTCCCACAAGTTATCAACTCCTAACGTTATCCTACTAAATTCCTTTTTTATTAGTCATTTTAAATAAAATATAAATATTCACTCTTACAGCCTTTGTGGCCATAGCTGCTACTGAGTTGGTAGAACTAGGTAAAGGTGTTGCCGTAAAGGAGAAGCTAGAACTAGATGAAGGTGTTGCCGTAGAGGAGAAGGTAGATGTGTTACCAGAATTATCAGCAGAAAAAGCCGCAGCGTTGGCTCAGGACGTCATTGCTAAAAGTGTTAGTGAGGAAGCAGCATTGTCCAAATTGCCACCAAGCGAGGAACTAACTAGACAAATATTCTATTGCAGACCTAGACCTTGTGGACGTTCATATAGACCAGTGTGTGGGTTTTCTCTCTGCAATGGTGTCCGTACATTCACAAGTATATGTGAACTAAATAACTATAATCAATGCAACTATCCAGGTAAAATAAAAAAAAAAAAAGATCTGAAATAGTTTGATGGGTATAGAAAGAGCTGTTTGTGAAACATAATTATTTTATTTCACTTGATAATAAAAATATTTGTGTGAACATTAATCACTAAATTAAAGACAATATTTTGTTTTCAATGAACAATCTTTCAAGAAACTAACAATTAAAATTGTTTTAAAAATTATTACGAAGTAGTTATATAAACATTGCATGCTTAAAAAATATTACTTAGGCCTTTATTAGTTCATCTATTGTGAAAATGTTTTTTTATTTAATATTATTTAGCTGTTAGCTTGTCATCGATGAATTAATTACAGGCTAGTCGGATTAAATAAAATAAATGATTTTTTCACAAACCTTTTTTTGTTTTTTGATTTAAGTGTATATTGCGGTATCTAAACACATCCAACCATTTTTTGGAGCATTAACATTTAAAATCAGGCCAAAGAAGAGTTTATAGATAAATATTGAGCTTGACTTGTTAACGAACTAATATTAGAAAGTAGGTTTAGGCCACGCCTATTTAGTTTTGTATAAATACGGGGGTTGACGCAGAGCTAAGTTAGTTATTATAACTCATGTATCTCTGAGCATAGCGACCTTGTCGTTGAAAAGCGTTTGAATATAAAACGTAATATTTGTGAGATATTGTGTTCGAGTTTTGTTCTATCTTATGGGTTTATAGACCAACACCTTTCCGACTCAATTTAGAGTAGAATGACAAGAGAGGAGAATTATTAGTTATTAAATTACCCGATTATGTTTAGCCTATAACTATGAAGGGGTTAAAACAATTTCAACTCTTAAGTGGTCAAATTGGTCCGTTACTTCATTAGTGTACTAATAAAAGGTAGCTGACATAAAAAAAATGTATATAATAAAATCGGTTTTATTTTTATTCAAAATCTTTTAAAAAAAGTTTCTCAAATATCACTTTTCTGATAAGTAAATATGACATTTTAGTCACCAAAATTTGAATAAAATATTTTGTCAAAGTACTTCCGACCCAAAAAAATAGGTTAAGTCTCTATCTCGAATTTGTCCTCAATGCATTTGACTTTCGTGAACTTTTAATTGTGTAGATGTTTACTAAAACATAGAAATGAAGTTACTAAAACTACACAAGAAAGATAATTTTTATGGGATTTCTAATATTATGTTCTTTGTCACAATTTCAATTTAAAGTTGACATACGGTCATATTTATCTTCAATAATAAGAGGTTTTTTTTTTTTTTTTTTTTTTTTTTTTCAATCTCGACTATTTCTTTTTTGGAAAGAACTTGATGTTATCGTTAACCCAAATTTTGAAATAGACGCAAGCAAGTCGTAAACTAGCATTGCCCGCAGTTCCTTCCGTGTTAAGGCTAACTTTTGTACATATACTGATAATTTATTAGACGTTTCACTGAATTAAATCAACCCATATAAAGAAAAAGTTAAATAAACTAAATTTCATTTAACCTTTACAAATTAAATAAGGTGGAGAGAAAGAGAGAGAGAGAGAGAGAGAGAGAGAGAGAGAGAGAGAGAGAGAGAGAGAGAGAGAGAGAGAGAGAGAGAGAGAGAGAGAGAGAGAGAGAGAGAGAGAGAGAGAGAGAGAGAGAGAGAGAGAGAGAGAGAGAGAGAGAGAGAGAGAGAGAGAGAGAGAGAGAGAGAGAGAGAGAGGAGAGAGAGAGAGAGAGAGAGAGAGAGAGAGAGAGAGAGAGAGAGAGAGAGAGAGTAAATAAATGCACAATAAAAATGCTTTTTATCCTCCTGTCTTTTCACATGTTAAAAATAGTTTTATCGCAACAATTGTTGAACTATTTTCTTTTAAAAAATTATAAAAATTCTCAACGGTATAAATGTGTTTTAAAAATCTTTACAATCTTTATTTTTTAAATGTAATTGATCAGGATATATTTTAATTCGTTCGTTGGGTAACACGCAAAAAGTATTAAGAAAAGAATGGGTTTTTTTAAATTTTACCAAGGTAATTATACATACATTTTAAATAATGAATATTAAAGAAAGATTCTTAAATTTTATATTATGAACTTTGTTTATACGCTAGGTTGATAAAATTTAATTTTAGGCTGAGAGAATATAAAACTTATTACTGAGTTACTGTAAATTATAAATCTTTAGATATACTTATGATATATTCGTTTATCGCTGTAATTATATTTAAAATAAATTATTATTATAAATACATTCAGTTGGATTACATTTTTAATAATGAGTATTAAAGAAAGACTCTTACATTTTTTATTAAGACCGTTGTTTATACGGTCGGTTGTTAAATTAGAAAAAAAAACTATCCTTACGGTGAGAGAATATGAATCTTATTACTGCAACAAAGTATAAATCTTTAGATATACTTAAGATATTTTCTGTAATTATATTTAAATAAAATTTATTACAATATATATATATATATATATATATATATATATATATTCGTTTGGATTACATTTAATTTACTGATTTCCATAGAACGAAGCTCCACTTTTTATTAAAAACTTTTTTACTTACTCTAGTTAAGCTAGGACAAATTCTAACGTTACACTCACAGAATATAAAACTTTTTACTGGATTAAATTATAGATCTTTAGATTTAATTACAAAATTTGCGGTTTCCGGTAAAATGATATTTAAATTGAATTTAATTAACTATAATACATTTATATACAGTATTTAAAAAATATTCGGTTGGAGTTAAATTTTAATTAATAGTTATTAAAAAATAAGTTTTAAATATATGTTAAGATTTTTTTAGATAAATCCAGTTGTTAAGCTAAACAAATAATTTTAAACATTTAATGAATTATAGATCTGTATATTATAGATATACTCATATCTGAAATTATCAATTCACGCTTAAATTATATATAAATTAAATTTAATAGATTATATCATGTGTTTTTTTTAAATATTTTCTGTTGAATTACATTTTTATTAGTGAGTAATAAAAATAGACGCTTCAATTGTTTTAATTAAAAATAATTTTTTAACGACAGGGTTTTTTTTTAATCTACGAAAAATTCAAACTCTAAGCTGTGAGAATATAAAAATTTTTACTCCATAAATTATAAATTTTTAGATATAATCATAAAGTTTTGGTTCCTGCTCTAAAGTATATAGTTTGACAGTGTTTATATTTAGTTGTAAAATTATAATATTACATTTGAGAAGCGACGCTTATTTATTATTAGAAAATATGGATTTCCAATCAGGGAAATATCCTAACTTAGTTCTTAATAATGTAAATACAATAACACAATAATTTACTACTGATCTTCTTCATTTTAATTTATGTGTTTTAATTTGTATACCTCTACATTATCGTGTACTTATTGAAGTGTTCGAAAAATTAATAACCTAAACGGCCCAGTTGTTAGAATTACCAACATGAACAGAATTTTTACTGTGAATTTCTAGTGTATGAAAATATATATATTTATTTATTATAAAAATGGTTCAAAAACATATTCAGTTGCAATTAGCATTCAACTAATATCAATTATGTCACTGATAAGAACGTTTTAACAAAAGAGTCGAAATATGTGTATTTGTTATAGTTTAGCAGTAAAAACTTACTGTAATTTAAAAAACTGTAAGTTTAGCAGTAATTACGAAAATATTTCACCAATTTCAAAAACTGTTTATTTTCCAATTAGTTTACAAATCATATACCATTTTTGTTGTTGATAATGCAAATATTGTCACTGTCAACTAATTGTAAGACAAATCATAAAATATGCTATATGTTTTATTTAGTATTACCATGGCAGAAAAATATAGTTGTAATTATGGAACTACTCCATCAAATTAAGTCAAACCTAACAATACAGTTTAGCTACGTAGGAAATAAAATTGGAAAAGGGTTTATTAAATTTGAAGCTAGGTAATGAACGTAGAGAAGTCATGGGAAAATATCAAAATATGTGTATTAAATAAAATGTATCAACTTCTGATTTAAATTTTATATCAATTTATATATATATATATATACCTTTTTTTCAGGTTATAATATATTATATTACGGAAGGTGCGAACTTTTTGTAAGATGCTATCGCAGGACATTTTTTGACCTTGCTACATTCAAATAGTTCTCAACCATGATTTGCCCAGCATCTCTACGATTCCGCCTAGACCAATAAAGAAAATAAATTTTGTGAATTCATATAAAGTGTGTAATATATATTAATAATAATAGTAATAAACCATACATTATATCTAGTCTTCTTTATTATAAAAAACAATTTTATTATTTGTAAATGACAAATAGAGGCGTGGTAATATGAACATTTATAAAAACAGTATTATAATATATATCCTTTTCTGCTTTTTCATAGTGATGGATTGTTTATATTATTGATGTAGTGTATTTTAAATTTTGACATTATTTATATTTATAAAAGAAATGCCAAAAGTTTCGAGATTACTGATCAACTCAAGGCATCAAGTAATAAACATAAAACAAATCTTAAAAAAACCAACAGTAAAATAGGAATAAAGCGTTGGAAACATTAACCAACGCTTTAGAAATGAACCAAAGAGACATCAAAATAACTTCTGTTCTAAGAGACATTATCTTTAGTTGGAGTCAAAATTGATTATTAGGCTACACTTTTTTTAGGCTACACCTACCTTATTTTGAACACACGCCTATCCCTCGTAGTTCTTGTTTCTAATTGTCAGCACAACGCACAGCAGCTCAAAACAACAACAAACACATAAGAATGTTATTGTTTATTTAACGGTCGTCAAAGATAAAATAAATAGCATTCACAAAAAAACAGACGAAAAACCTAGACATGCACTAATTGCTTTACGTTTCGCGAAGACCAATGACACTTCGCTTCATCAGAAACCGTTAATATATATATTTTTGTACTTGTATTCCTCAGAAACCGGTTTTTTCTTGTATTTGGAGAAAATTACGAAACAATGTAACATTAAAACAATTAACAATGTAACAGTTCCCGGATACAAGGATAAAATATGTGGCTACAATAACCATTCATTACGTAAGGGACTGATTAGATAAGTACGGAGTAACAATATTAAGTTTAACATTAGGCTTGTTTTTATATCGGGTCACAAGTTGCTGAACCCCCTAACCAGTGTCGCTTAATACACATGGGTACCATATGTTGTCAATCGCGGGGTCTTAAGGAACAAGGTGTTTAGCGATAACAAACAGTGGGGAAGAAAACATCCCCTCCACTCGAGGGGAAGGAACATACATGCAAACCAGAGTGTGTGCGAACTGCAGTGAGTACGGTTATGAGTTAGCTTTTGATATCTCATTTTTAACCATAGAATCGAATACCCAATATGGACACATAAGTCCGAATAATGGGCCTTATGCCCAAAGGAGTTTGAGCCGGCGCGCATTCCCTAAATAATTATGTCCGATATTAATAATTACCATCCGCATTCAAAATTAAGTGAAATGGTTGATTAGGCCGAAACACCCTTTGGCTTGGTGCAGTGTCTCTCTCTCTCTCTCTCTCTCTCTCTCTCTCTCTCTCTCTCTCTCTCTCTCTCCCTCTCTCTCTCTCTCTCTCTCTCTCTCTCTCTCTCTCTCTCTCTCTCTCTCCTCTTCTCTCTCTCACTCTTCTCTCTCCCTCCCCTCTCTCTCTCTTCTCTATC
>CAUPSG010000098.1:0-35785 GCA_963513935.1 Aphrophora alni
ATTTCTGCCTTTGTCGATAATACCTTAAAACCATTTTTTAGAATACTAAAGTTCACGACTTTAACAAATCTTTAGTTTAAAAAAGTATTTCTTCTGAATTTGTTTTTAAATTCATATAAACCAAAATCCCGCAACACTTGGCAACTGATTTGAGGTCTCAGGTTTATCATCTTAACAGACACATTTTTGGGATAGTATTTTATACCAAATTTGAGTAGGCTTGCTTGCATCACATAATTTGTCTAGATTTTCGAGAAGAAGGTACAAAAGCACAAACTTAAAATGAAATAGTTACGAGATAGTAATTTTTAACAACTTTGAGGAGACATATATCTTAAAAAGAGATACTAGACGATGTACCTTCCCCTATAACTTTTGAGATGTACGTCCATTCACACTTGGTAACAATATTATCTGATCAAAGTTCGGGTTAAGTTGGTTAACCAGCGAGTCCCATTCAGTTAAATTTTTTTAAAAAAAAAGGAAGTATGTTAACATTATGTTAAATTACATAATGTTATGAATTTTATGTTAAATAATAAGCAGTTTAACGTATTTATAAATAATATAGAGAGTTGAGGTATAACTATATTTTCATAACTAATTGCAAAGGGCACAAAATTGTATTGATTACCAACAGTTAAAGTTATATTTAACATAGCATGTTAAATATAAATTACTTTTATTTGCGATGGAGATGTAAACTACCTTAATAACCATGAAGAAATTCTTAATAAAAAATAATCTGCGTGTAATAATGATCTGAAGGAACGCCCTAGGCTCTTGAATTTATCTTTTGATTACCGATAAATGGCGACAACTCGATTAAAAAAGTGAAACGAGAAATAAAATAATGATTTCTGAAGGTATTTGTCGTAGTGGAGAAGAGATAACTGAATTTGTCTACCCTTGTCGCGCTGTTCGATACACGTGATGTAATTACATCACCAAGGCTTCGTGTTGTACAAACGTATTTAGCAAATACTGTTCAACAATTTGGCCTTGGGGCAAATATTTATTGATTGCATGACGGAATTATATTTATTTAAAAATTATTATTCAATGCAACATTCAATACCATTATCTATATTGAATAGTTTTGATTACATTATTGACCGCTAATTCTAAACAACAAAAATGTTCAAATGTATTAATTTTTATGAGTTATACAAAATACCTAGTGTTTTATACTTTAGTCTTTATTGAATATTGGTAAATATATTTAAATAAACTGTAACACAAACACCTAGCTGTTGAGTTAAACTTTTAATTTAGAGTTTTATTGGTTAACATATATAATTAATAATCTCCTTAAAAATTCGAATTTATCAAAACGATATGGAAGAAGGAGGAAATAGTTATAGATCAAATTTTAAGCCCTGCATTAACGTTATGTTTTGTAATATATTAAAATTGGACACAATTATACTAATATTACAAATTTTATTTTTGAAAAACTTATCATATTTGTGTGATACTGGTGCAATTAGTTTGTTGAGCGTATTACTGAAATTTGTTTATTACTGAAGTGTTTTAAGACATAAGACATTAAGAACGTCCATGTTTTATTCTAATTAGGATTGAAATGCACGAAAAGACGGGAATATTTGCCATACGTATTGTTTGCTAAATTTTTTCCCCTTAGAGACAATGGTATGATATTGATAACAAAATACCTACTTTGACATAAAACGCTTTAAATTGTTTTGTATTTTTGCAGCTATAAAATAGAAATGATATTGTAAATATTTTAAAACTCAATTAACAGCTACTTAAAGCATATATCTATAAATGTTTTTGTTGAAATTCTATGTTTTATTGAATATCTACTGCATTAAGCGATAAATTATTTAAAACATTACAATTTTGACCCCCAATTTATCAACACATTTCTTTTTGTGTCTATTTCCACTGTTATTCCATTCATTTAAAGGTTATTTCGTTTTTCATTTAAAGGACTGTTGACGATTTAATAAATTTACACTTAACATAAACACTAAGTTAATTAAATTTTAAAACTCATAATTAAACACTATATAGCAAAAAGTTCATTATTTAATAGATAACCAATTTTAGTATTGATGGACTGTTTTGATATTTTTTTGACAAAAAGCTCACTTATTTTAAATGAAGAAACATTTTTTTGTCCCCTCTAGATTTCTTTTTGTAAAGTCACTTTTAAACGAGCGATCAAATCAATGCAGGATGTGTGTCATTGTGTCAGAAAAAAAATTACAATTTCATGACGCATTCGTTATTTTGAACATATTGGTAACAAGTGTATTTACACTAGTGTAACTAGTGAAGGGTATACAACATATGTTATATTTGGAATCCAATTTCACTAAAAATATTTTAAAACAATATATAAAGTTGAACCACATTTAAAAACCGAAATATCTTTGAAAAATCATAAATTGTTTACTCCCTTACCGTTTAAATTTTTAAGGGGTTGATTTCACTATCATTTAGGGATCGAAGTGGGAAAAGTGTTTTTTTTTAAACTGAAGTTATATACAGTATGACGAAACACGAATGTTGCGTTTTCGGTGTACCGCAGGATACATCTCCAGTGGCCCACAAGAAGATTCTCCTATTTTTCATATAGTCGTCATTAAAAATATTCTGATGTTTCTGGAACTCTACCATGAGTCTAATATATACACAATGAGTGGATTTCCTGAACAATTTTGTTAGTAAAGGTTAAAGTTGAAGCACATTTTAATAGCATTGTACCATACGTTTTCGTGTTTAAATCGATCATATGTGTAGGGATTATTCACATTAATTAAAATAGAAATTCCAGTTACACAATACTCCTCAAACATAGACGTTTGATAAATTGATTATGTGTCAGCCTGTTTATTCAACTGTGTAAATACAAAATGGCCACTTGATCCTATGCTTATAATTAATTCTAGATTCGGTAATGTCAACTGCAGAAGTTTAACTCCAATAGTTTAATAAACATGAAACATTTTAAGGGTTATCAAACATGCAACCTACGTGTAAACCTTCATTAAATATAGCTAATTACCTTTTAAAGGAAACTTAATACAAACATAATTTTCTCAATACCATGGGTAAGCTTCACGTATAAACCTTTTGTATTAATTGTTGCGAAAAACAAAGCAAAATTATTGTTTTTATACAAAGACACTAAATTGAATAACTTTCAAAGAACGAAAGTAAGACAAGATATTTATAGAGTTTTTTCCATTATTGTATATGCAATTAAAAATTAAATTTATACAGAATTTAAATCTGGAGCTATATAGTAATAAGGTAAAGGCGGTAATTACATAAACTAAATACAGTTTTCCACTATGTTGTCTTCTAATGAACTTGTTTAATGAAATTATATGAGTAGGACTCAACAAACAACAACGATTACAAAATCTAACGACTAATTTATCCATATTATGGTTTCGTCAAAACTATTTCAAACACTCACGTTAGCACCAAATGTTATGAAAACCTAAAACAATTTTCGACCTATAGAAACCTGCAACCTGTAGAACGAATATACAGATTGATTACAAATTATCTCGAACAACATTAATACATAATTATACATTCAAAAATTTAAAAAATATACATAGCTTATGTTCGAAAACGCTTGGTATTCGTCTGTCTTTGTGCTTAAGTTTTTTCTTACAAAAATTAAAACTTCGGAAATGTAAGATTTATTGAGTCAAGATTCTGTTTACTCATTTTTATGCATAAACTTTTAAGAGTATACCAAAAACCATTTTTTTTTTGTAGATTTTATAACTTTTAATGTCAAATATCACAAAAAAACTTTACAAAAATATTGACAAGAAATAAAACTATTTGCTTTTTAATTGCAAATTGAGATTTCTTTCGTATTACAGATCATAGAATAACTGAGTAATTGGTCAAGATTTTTGCTTTCAATTTGTTCTTAGAAATTGAATACACCACCTAAAATATAATAATACTTCACATGTAAATCAAATGTCATAAACTTCTGAGTGTATAGTCTATAAATAATTTTATAATGTTTTCACCGAATATTCTGTTATCCTTTAACCAGCAATGAAGATATAAGACATCATTGTGTTTTTTGTTGAAAAAGTGGAATACTTTGTATCTTGTACTTTTTAAAATAGTGGTTTTTAAAATATTCCGCATTACAAATATCAAACAACGAAAAATTTACTAAATAACGTCTTGCATTAGATATTCTACTACTTTAAGTTTACATACAAAATATCTACCAAATATTGACTCTACGTCTCATCACTTTTTGAAGTTTATCTTAAACAGATACCGGGAAAACAAAGCAGTAGGCATACCTATCAGATATATTAAAAAAAAAAATGAAAGTATAATCATTTTGTAAATTGGCTACATAATTTTGAGTTTCTCTATTAAAAATACATTATCAGTCACGAAACGTGTTCTAAATCATGATCTGTGCATATTTCATGGTCTTGGATCTGGGTTTCACCTCGACGACAGGTGCAATACATTCATGGAAATTATCTAGCACTAAGTGAGATAGTAATGAAACTAGTCGTGATCCAGGTCCAAAGATGTTGTGATCAGCAGTCTGTTACCTGTGATTGTGGTATTATTGAGTGTAAGGACCAATACAAATATATAGGCTTAATCATCGATCATGAGTTAAATTAGTTTTCAAAAGTTCGTAAGCTCATCTACACATTCACACAGCTCAATCATTTCTGCAGGACTTTATTTCACCCAGTTGGAGTCGGCGCTACAATACAGTTTTGGGAGCTAGGGCGTTGTCACCTCTACCACCTTAGGGGAGCTAGCGGTTACACATAGAGCAATAATCAAAACGATTTTGAGAAAAAAACAACAGATACCTTAAAAACATAATATACTCTTAATTTTCAGACCTACGTATTAAAAAACTATTCATTCAAAATTTGTCTATGTCCGAAATAAGAAAATTAAAATCTTTTAAGAACTCTAATATATTACAACGCAAACATTAAATATTTTAAATCCATATAATGTCGAAATTCATGAACACGCAACTCCTTTTATCTTGCACATATGCTTTATGGTAATGTATCTTCAGTCACATTAGGGGTTGTGTGTGGTAGTGTCATCATATTCAGAAAAATCTTAACGAGTGATTGATCCGCATCGGAGATAATGTCGTGTCAACGCTGCTAAACTCACAGTTAACTTAGGTACACAACACATTCACATAACTAGTTTAACTAACTACAAATATCATCTAATTTTATCACTTGCCTTCCATATTCATATTCACTCCTGGCTGCCTCGGCGATTATAAAATTGCCTACTTTCTACCAAAACTTTTTAAATTTGTCTAACTTTTTTGTAATTCCTGACATACTTAAAGTTTTTTCTCTCTGTTTCTCGTTGTTTATTTTTCTAGATAGATACATTTTGTAAATGTCTACGTTTTTATTAAAGCTATTATCATTACTTCTCCTGTTATTATTGTCTAATGTTGTTGTATTTGTATTGATATGTGTACCAACTAATTCAGTAAGTTTTTATTAGTAAAGCATAAAAGATTCAAAGTTTCCTTCTCATCCTAACATTGAGAATCCGTGAGGACCTTTGTTCATATTTGTTTAATGTTTAAATTTATTGTAGTTAAAAATAAATAATTACCATAATAAACATTTAAAATTAATTTTTATAAAGTGACACCTTATTTTTCACATAAGATTCTAGTTTCCATTACTTTATCCTTTAAATAAAACTTATACATTGTAGAATTTGAATATTTCTCCATGTATATTGGATTTTATTCTTAAAAAAAAAAAAAAAAAAAAAAAAAAGATACAAATGACCATGATAATTTGTTATATGTGAATTTTATTGAACTCTGAATATAATTTAGATGTTTTGACCGTTTATTAATACAACAAAACAGTTAAAATGTGGTTAGGTTAGATAGGTTTGGTTTGGTTGACACTTCATAGTCTTGGGTGTCGACCTTCTCACGATCGATATCTCATTAGTTAAAATTACTCTAAATTAAAATGAAATTAATTTTGTATTTTTAATATAAGGAGTTCCATTGTTTAAAAGTAGACAATTAAGTTAGACAATATTGAACGATCAATATAAATATTCCCAAGTAAAACGTTCTGTGAACCTGACAATGCATTTTAATTTGTTTGATGAGAGCCTTGGTCTATTTGTAAGAATCTAGAGTATATACGATAAGTATTTTATAAAACAGATGGTATAACTTGAATTATGAATAACCAATAATTTACCTTCATAGTATTTTGTTCAGATTTTGGGTTCACCTTGATACACATAGAGAGGATGTATACCATCTTTGAAAAGATAGTGGGACAAATTACAGTTGGTAGTTTATATTGAAAGTCGGAATGAGTTGTGTCTTTTAGCTATCTAAAGAAAAAAATGTTAGTTATTTTGAAAGAAAAGGAAAATTGAATACTGAAGGCAAAACAGCTCCAATTAAAATCGAAATGTTAAGTGAACTTGTATAATATATATGTATATATAGTTGTATTGTAAATATATAAAATATCTATTTATATAAATATGTGAAGAAGAGAGAGAGAGAGAGAGAGAGAGAGAGAGAGAGAGAGAGAGAGCAAAAAATTGAGAATTAAAAAAAAATTGAAAGATAAATGAAATAATTTGTTTAAGATCAAGGTAAAGGTTTTGGTTTTTGAGGGAATAGGCAAAAATACTTTGTTATAAAATTAAATTTGTTTACATATTTCTAACTTCAATTATTAAAACATTCTTTAATCACTTAATATTTATCACTTCAACCACACTTTAGGAACTTATATTTACTAATAAAAGATTGAAACGTTTTATATAATTAATACGAAAAACTTTTTCAATTTTACTGTAAAGATATAACCTCAACTCATTAAAGCCAGCAAAAGTTTTAAATACTTAAAATGTACTTGTTCAAATTTGATGGGTGAAGATTTTGTGATTAAAAATGAATTCATTCGTCGCCACACCTCTGTCTTTAGCTCTTATATATCCATAAATATATGAATTGTAAAATTAACGTTATATTTACCGACCTAAGGGACATTAAAAGACCACAGGTAGCTGTTCAAGTTACTGTAAGCCGTGACAGACCGCAATTGATTTTCCTTTATACAATTCTCTCAAACACTTTGTACGTTGTTTCTCCTCAAGGATTAGATTTTAATTAACCAGTTTCTCTGCTCAACGTTCTCCGGACAAGTCCAGACTTTAGTTTCCCTTCCAGTAAATACAAAACGCTTTAACTGTCGATACTCTAATGTACACTCTGCCTCTTATTCGATTTTAATTTAAGTAGAACTCGAATTTCCTTCTTCCTTTATCTGTTTAATGTTTAGTTTCTAAATATACATAGAACTGAACAAGTGTTGTGATCTATAAAACATATTCAAAAATGGATTTGTTTGTCGATTGTAGTTTTTTACTACCAGTAGTAGTTGTTTTAATTATTATTATGTTTTGTCTACATGTTATCAGTGAAGCTCGAACAGTGTGACTTATTTTTTATAATTTTGTATTAATTATAATTTTATTAATAAAAACCTAATAACCAGTAAATACATAAAACATCATTTTTTTTAAATAAGTAAGAATTGAAGAAAAACACTGGAATAACTCAAATATTTTGTATAGGGTTATATATTCATCATATATACAGTTATATTTGCATGATATATTTTCCAATTCGTTTAACAACTGACAAACGTAGATGAAATAAATAGATACAAACTTTCAATTCAAAAATTTCTCAAAGAGCCATTTTAAATAATTTGTCTAAATATGTTTTAGAGGTTATTTTAAGAGCCGGAAAAAAAACCTTTACACTGTAATCCATAGGTTTTGTTTGGATGTTTATGTTTACTGGGAGATCTGGAATGATGTGCGCATGTGCTTATGAAATACAATTTAAGAAACCGTAACAAATAGTGCTCTACATTATTTTTGTATATTAATCAGAGGATTAACATATTTTATTTTAAAATGATAAGGGTGCTGTTTTTTTAATATCCTAACTATTAACCACCATAGTCGGTCTCCCAGTTTCAAATTAACGACAGTTTTAATAAATTTGTATCCTGATTATTTCAGGAACAAATACACAACAATACACAACAAATACACAAATGTAACTGAACTAACAATACACAAAACGTGATATAAGCGGTACTAACCATCTAAGACTTAAAATCAATTACGATGGTAAAGTTCATCACTTAGCCAACTCTTTTGAATCATTCTGCACGTATTGGCTAGAACTATGAATTTTCTTATAAATTGAACCTAAACATTTTTTTAATGCATAAAAAAAAGTTAGGAAACTCGTCTATCTAACTTGAATACTGCGTTTTATTTTTAGTTAATTTCTAAAATAGACATTGCACATTGTGGAAATGTCAATTCCAGATACCATGAACCCGTAAGTTCCTATCCTTAAAAATATTTCCACAATTTTGGATCTCTCTCTCTCTCTCTCTCTCTCTCTCTCTCTCTCTCTCTCTCTCTCTCTCCCTCTCTCTCTCTCTCTCTCTCTCTTTCTAGCAAAGATTGGAGACTTGATTTGCTAATAACTTTTTTTTAAATTGTTATTATTATTTACTTACATTTGTTTGATAGTATTTTGACTATGAATTGGTATCTGAGAAAATTTGTGCTATGTTTTTGCACTGTATCTTTTTAGTTCTCATATATACGTTCTATGTATGAAGTAGTGTAATGCAAACAATTATTATTTACGTAATTATGTTGGCCAATCAGTTTGGAAGACTCCATACTCTAAAAAACGTGTTTTTGCAGCGTTGTCTATCATGTACGCACTGATCTATAATTAAACTGGCTAAGTGACTTTGTTTTGCTATATGGGCATATCAAAAGAATTTTTGGGTTACCTCAAGTTTTGGGAATACCGGGTATAATATCAAAATTATATTTTTGTTTTGTTTTATCGGTTAAAATTCAGCCCTACATTATCCCATCAATATTTATGAAATTCTGACGGTTAATATTTAAATTAACGGTTGAAAATGGACCTTAAACACTCTTAGAAGGTAAGTAATTAAAAAAAATTGGTTCCACTCAATTAAAAATTTGGTGACTATAACGGTTTATTTAAAAAATCAACGAGCTTAACGGCAAGTAAAGGAACTTAGGGCTACAGTTTACAAAAGATTATAAAATTACCAATACAAACCTTAGTTCTTTTAATATTTTTTAAAGTTACTGGCTAACTGCAATTTAACTTGTGGTTTATTACAATGTTTTGAATTATAAACCTTTCTCATTTCAAATTAAAAGTTGTAGATGCCATTAGACCCAATTCAAGAAATTTGACTTTTTTAAACTACGTAAGTTGTTCATTGTCACCTTTTGACCGATAACGATTGCAAGACACATTTTTTATATCTCAGGTTTCGTTTTTGTGAATGGGTACAAGTTTGTTAGTACATAATTTATTTTTCGTCAGAATAACAAGACTTCTAAAGTAAGCTTAATTGCTTCTACAGTTAATTAGAAAACATCATACTGTATAGTATAAATTAGTTAATATGTTTCGCAAGTTTACCTAATAAAAAAAATTCGAATACTTTTACCCCTCCCTTCTTTGTTTCTACTTCTTCGTTGAAAATAACTAGAAGAAAAATAAAATTGATTAATAAAATATATATATATATATATATATATATATATATATATATATTAAAATATTTACTTATAATTTATTTTTAAATATTCCTACTAAATTTGTTCTTATTTTAGATACATTAAACCCAATATTTTGTGTGTTTATAAATTAAAATGAGCTATTTTATTCCCCTTTTCAAAAAGGCTAACCATCTAAAAAGGATGTTACCAGGGGACTTAAATATAAGAAAGGCGGAACCAAAATGGTAACAATGTTTAGAAATTAAAAATTAAAAAGACAAAAACAAATTTAGTGATTAACAAGGCTCAAGTTTATTGAAACAGAAAAAGAAATTTCAACGTTTCAGATTTTATCATTTACAATTGAGAAAGACATCCTGAGACAAAATTATCATAAACAGCTTATGATTAAAAAAAAATATTATAATTAATAATAGTTATACGCCCTTAATACAAAATATTATAATTTAAACAAAAAAATTAATCAATAGATTCTGAAAATTTATCCCCCCTTTTTTAGTTTATATATGTTATAGTTACAAAGTTTAACAAAAGACAATGAGCACAGCTTAACAATTAACAGGATTATCATTAATCCAAAAAAAAAGATTATACGCCCTTAAATGTAAAAATTACAAAATAAAAAAAAGATGAAAAGATACTGATATTTATTCCCCCCCCTTTTTGTAACTTTATGAAATGATGAGTTTTTAAAACAGTTACATAATATTACTTATTTGATAAATTACTTAAATGCTATATTGGCCAATAAATATATATAGGTTTTAGATAAAAGAAATTATTATGAAATGAGTAGTTTATTTTAAAAGAAAAGAAGGAAATTTTGAATATTAAATTTTTAAATTGACGTCAATTGTTTTAATTTAGAAACTAACCTCTGGGAGGTTGTTAGGACCGAAAGTTTGCATGCAGGCTCCACCCAATAATTTTTTATATATTTTATAATTAATTACACAAGTCTACATCTAAAAGATAGTTTTTAAGAAAAACATATTCGCTGAAATAAATTTAGGCACATATACAATATGAGTTTAATTAAAGTTCTATAAAGTCAGTTTTTGTAACATCACTTTTGTGCACGTGAAACTCTGAAGCTATGTTGAACAAAAACGTGTTTTGTTAACAGGACGAAACATGTTTAGATCTTTTGCTGTGTTTCTTCTACCAGTATATTAGCTATAGCAAAAAACATGTTTTTTAGTGTCTGTACAAAATCAGACATGTTTTAGCATTAATGTTCATTATTAAAGAAAATATCTGGTTATTTGCCAAAATTAAAGAAAATTGATTGTATGACAGAAATTCGTTAAGATTGAACTTAAAAGCTTCTTAGATGATTATAAATCTATATATATATTTAATTTGTTTGAAACAAAGCTTGTATAAGACTTGCAAGGATCTGCACAAGTCTGTAAAACGAAATTTTCTGATTTAGAACAGATTTCTCCAATTGTTTTATATTTGACATGTTCAATAAGATATTTCGATCATTTAAAGTTCAACATTAGTTTGCACTTATTTCACATAATTGTTCCAAACTCAAAATGTGCCTTTACAAGATTTTGTAAAGTATGTTTTAAGAAAAGCAAATTTTTATAATCATTCAGTTTCAAAAGAACATTGAATATTAAATAAAACATGAAATACATATTTTAAAGAATACATGATAATTAATAAATTATTTTAAGGCATTAACAAAATTTTAAATATGAAAAAATCTGTAAGGTTGAGTACCTGGAAAATCCTGTCGCAGTTCACGTAAGCTTGTGCCGTGAAAACGAAAATTTACTAAACATTATAGAACTAAAACGCACAAAAACTGTAGATTAACATTGCCAAAAAAAACTGAGGTAGAAATTTTGAAGTCCAAGAAAGAAATTTATCTCTAACGTAGCTAAGTATAGATGTCAGACATTGTGTGACTACAGGTAGACTCGCATACCGGTATCAGTGAAGATAGGCTGTCTTGCCGTTGTACTTTACCCTCCAATGTCATATGATCATTAGTTTTGGATAATCTCGCCGGGTGGCAGCATCTGTCAAGCGACGGAAGTTGGATGTGGAGAACGAGTTTATGAAATTTATTTTGCAGGATTGATTTTTAGAATTTGAATGCTACAGCTCTCCCCCCCCGAAAGACGGAGTTAGAGTGGAAAAGAAAAGGGGCCAGAAGGGCCCCCCGCAAAATTTAGAAAAAGGAGAGAGAGAGTGTGCTTGAAGGGGTAAAAAAAATTTTCTCTCAGACAGGTGTTTTAGACCTCGAGATAAACAAAAAAAAAAAACTTAAGACTAACATGCATAGCGAGTGCCACATTATCTATATGTAGTTCGACAGAACCGGTCAGTATACCTTCACCAAGATAAACAACAAAGAACAAATACACAAACTTAACTATTAAGGAAATGGACTCACTATGTCCTCGTCCGAAGACGTTATGGTGACGAAGAAACAGAAGAGTTCATGACGCTCTCTATTCTCGTCGCATCGATTACACCCGCGGAGTGCTCGATGTTAAGATATGTCTAGATAGGGAAACATGTCAGGTACATGTAGCGGCCATTGCCGTAAAGTGGAACCTCATAGTTGATCAGACTATGGGTTGAAAAGCGTCAAGTCCGGGAAACAGTGAGATATATCACTGGACAAGGAAAAATCAATATCTCTTCGCCTGCAACCATCTATACTGATTACGGCACGGAGGTGCTCTAGGAGAGCTCAGCCCACCGATGCCCAAACATACAGATGTGCATTTGGCTTAGAGGAAATACGGCTTGGTTCCGTATTTTATTATGTTCTGCAGTGCACAGAAAGAAGACTACCAGATGACAATTTGTGCGGGCCAAGAAAGATCAGAAAAAAAATTAAATCGTAAAGGAGAAGGTTCTAGAAATTTGTTAATATTTAATTTATATGATGAGGTTTGAGTTGCTCGACGTGTGCTTTTTTAATGAAGCGAGGTGAATTGGCGAAAGAAAGCGCAACGGTAACCGGGGTAAGAAAATCAATGATCCGGAAGGGACCGGACCATCGAGGCATCAATTTAGCAGCTCGCTTGTCTATGGCGGAGCTCAGAGGGTGTGTTTTACACCAGACAAGATCGTTGATTTTATATAGATGAGGCTTCCTGAATTTGTTATAGGTCTTTTCGGCCTTTTGGTGCGCTTTCATTATATTGTCTTTGGCCTGGCGCCAAACTTGTGATAGATTAGTATTAGGTTTTGGAAGGAGATCGTGTATGTTCCAGCTGAGACTCAGTGGTGTATTGGGGAGAAAATTAAAAAGAATGCTAAAAGGTGTTGCTTTAAGAGTCTCATGATGTGCGAAATTGAAAGCCAGCTGAAGCCAGCAAAGGGAGTCGTCCCAAGAGGATTGATTTTTGGAGTGATAGGCGATAAGGGCTGCCTTAAGGTTTCTGTTGAGTCTTTCCGCATTATTAGGTTGGGGGTGATAAGGAGATAAAGTTGCATGCTTAATACCGCGAGAAAAACAAAAGTTGCGGAAGACATGTGATACAAAACATTGTGCATTGTCAGAGATAATTATCTTTGGAAAACCGAAATTTTGAAAAATGTTTTGGCTTAAGGCCTTAATTGTACTGTGGGAAGTTGCATCTCTGACAGGCATGAGCCAGGTGAATTTTGAGAACTGGTCAACTGCTACCAGTATCATGTTGTAGCCCTGTTTTGTCCTAGGAAGCTGTCCGACGTAGTCAATATGTAATTTTTCCATGGGACGATTGGGAACCGTAGAGGCAAGGTATCCTAATTTGGAGTTGTGAGCAGGTTTGCTTACAGCGCACACCGAACAAGCTCGCACTTTAGAAGTGACATCCTGTTTTAAAGTTGGCCAATAAAAATTCTCCTTTACCTTAAACAAAGTTTTAAGTACTCCAAGATGACCACCCACAACGGAGTCGTGATGGTAATTAATGACCAGGTCGACTAAGGACTGAGGTAAATAAATTCTGGTGGGCTTTTCCAAATGATTTTTCAGGCAAAGAACACCTTTACTTAAACAGTACTTCTCCGAAGGGATGTTCTGTTCAAGGTCGGCAATGATATTTTTCAAAATAGGGTCGGCCTTCTGATGAGTCTGGATGTCATGAAAAGCTAGTGGAAAATTTGTGAGGAGACTGGTACACGAAAAGGTGGCATTTTCTTCGTTGAAATTTTCCGGTTCAAACATGCGCGAGAGGGAGTCTGCTATGATATTTTGAGTTCCTCTTATGTGCGCTACCTTAAATTTCAATGAAGTCAACTTGGCAATCCATCGGCCTAATTTACCAAGTTGACGAGGACGTGCTAAAAGCCAAGAAAGGGCTTGGTTGTCGGTTTCTAATAGGAATTCCCGATGTTCTAGATATTGCCTAAATTTCTCCACTCCAAAAACTACTGCTAGGCATTCGGCTTCATATGCAGATGAGGCTTTTCTTTCTGCAGGTGTTAAAGTACGTGAAGCGTACGCTATGGGCTGTCGTGAGCCGTCAATTTCTTGGAGTAGAACTGCTCCAAGGGCCACCGAGCTCGCATCCGTTTGCAGGATGAATGGTTTGGCGAAGTCGGCCATCCGGAGAACCGGAGGCTGTGTTATTGCCTCCCGAAGATGTTTAAAAGCTTTCTCTTGTTCAGCTTGCCAAGAGAATTTTTGGCCCTTCCTCCGAAGCAGATTTAGAGGCGCAGCGTGCTCCGCGAAATTTGGAATGAATTTAGCAAAGAAGTTGACCATTCCAATAAATCTGGAAACGGCCTTAGGGTTCTTGGGTTGCGGAAAATTTCTAATTGCTTTTGTTCTAGATGGGTCGATTTGCACGCCACGAGAAGAAACTAGGTGTCCTAAAAAGCTTATCTCATTCACAGCGAAACGGACCTTATCTGGGTTAACAGTCAAGCCAGCCCGCCGCAAACGAGTAAGGACTTCCCGAAGATGTTTTTGATGCTCTTCCCAAGTTTTGGAGTAGATGACTAGGTCATCCAGATAATTAAAAATGAATTTGAATTTGATGTCATGGAAGACCTGATCCAAAAGTCTGGTAAGCACTTGGGCACCAGTACAGAGTCCGAAAGGGACTCGAGTAAATTGATAAAGCATCCAAGGAGTACAAAAGCTGGTAATTTGTTTGGACTTTTGAGACAAAGGGATTTGATGATAAGCTGAATTAAATCGAATACTGTGAAATATTTGGCACCGACAAACCAGTTAAAACTTTGATGTAAATTAGGTAGCGGCACCGCTTCGACGACGATGTTTTGATTGAGCCTCCGATAATCAATCACCATCCTTGTTTTCTTTTCGGGATGTTGAACCAGAAAAACAGGGGATGCATATGCCGAACGGCTAGGTTCTACTACTCCTGAATCTAACAATTCATTAATGTGTTCGCGGAGGTATTCCATTTTTGGAGGTGCCAATTGGTATGGAGAACACTTGACCGGAGTGTTGTCCTTCAGTTGAATATCGTATTCAACTAGATGTGTTAGACCTAACCTTTTTGTGAGTACCTGAGGAAAATCATTAATTATTTTTAATATGGCGTTTTTATCATTCTTTTGAAGATGTCCTAAAGGATCAGGAGCAGTAGGTTCAGATGTTGAAGACACTATAGGTTTATAAGCAGAATTGCTGAAATTACACAGAGGAAAAACAATAGACCTTGAAAATTTAAAATAGAAGTTTTTTGCTGAAAGATCAAGTACCAGTCCCGTTTTAGATATGAAATCTGACCCGAGGATCAGAGGACACGACAACTTATGCGCCACCAGAAAATCCACATTCCAACTACAATGTTCCATTTTAAGATGAAGACGACAAGAGTAGGAAATGGGCAACCTTTTTCCAGAAGCCGTGACACAATCAGCCTTCACCCTGGTTATGGATTTAAAAGCCTTGGTGTTCTTTATTTTTTTAAAAAGGGCTTTAGAAATGACGCATCTTACTGAACCGGAGTCCAGCAGAGCCTTAACTTTAACTTGCCCAAAAGCTACTTCCACCAAAGGCAAAAACTGATCGTTCAGACCCCTAGATTTAAGAGAAATGTTTTTTTTTTTTTGAAGTTTGTAGTTGGAAAGCTTAGAGCTGGAATAGGTTTGCCTGGACCTATTCCGTAGAGAGAAGAATTTACAACCCCAGATATAATGACCGGGTATGCCACAATGATAACAGATGGGAGTAACGTAATTTTGAATTTTATTGCCGAAATTATTTCTTCTTAGATAGGAAATTGAATTTAAATTTTGAAAAGATGGTTTATTAGAGAAATGTGGGTTTAGGTTATGTTTAAATCCGATGTGGTTGGTTTTAAAATTGGAGGCTGGCCTGCGCCTGTTTTTTGGAGGGTATTGCCTTGTTGGAGCCCGGTTCCGACATTCTGGGCTTCTATGTCCCGGCTGACCGCAACTGTAACAGACCACAGGTCTTGTAGGTCTAAAATCAGGACTTCTAACTTCGGGTCTCTTTAATGGAGCCCTTTGCCTGTCAGTATACATGACATTGTTAACATGTGCGCAGAGTCGATCTAAGTCTGCAAAATTTTTAGGTTTGGCAACAAAAACTAAGCAGTTGCGGACTTCCGGAGACAGTCCCTCCAGAATGACATCCGTGACCTCCAATTCGGACTTATATAAATTTAATGTTTCTGCAGCCTCTTTAATCTGGTTTACAAAAATGTGCACCGCCTCGTTAGTCTTCTGGGGCCTATAGAACAACTCCTGCACTAGAGAAGCCAATCTTTTCGAAGGTATAAAGAGACTTAAGGCCTCTTTGTGAAAAGTTTTAAATGTCTGATGTCTAATCAGACATGAATTTAAAGGGCCCTGTGCATAGGGCATCAGAACATTATTAATGTTTAAAGCTACGTCCGGGTAAGTTTTGACTATTTTTAAAGAGATTTAAAAAAAATTTAATAATTTGTCAAGGTCGAACCCATCTGTCTGAGGAATTGTCTTAATAATCTGTTCGGCAGGATGACTTAATTTTCCGTATAAGGAGATGTATTGACAGCCTTTCGATCTGCTAGGTGTGGTTTGCTGAGCCTCAGCCTGTGGCGTGTCCGCAAGGAGATTTGGCCCATTAGACCGAGATGGCTCTGCAGAGCTAGCTTTGGTGGTTCCCCCAGAGGGCGTTAGCGGGATGCTTACGTTTAATTTTAGAGGAGCAATGGTTTGCTCAAAGGCTTTAAATTTTTCCTTGAGCGTAGCGAAATTGTTATGTAGCTCGGCCAGATCCCGTGGCACGTTGTTGTCTGCAACTTTTAGTTGTTCAGTATGCACCCGATTTAGGAACTCTAGACGTCTTCCGAAAACGTTTATGCGCGCACGAACACGAATCATTTTGATTCCTCTTTCGGAATCGAGGTTCTCCAGGTCGTCTTGCAAGACAAACAAGGAGTTCCGGGCTAACGCTATCTGTTGCAAGAGGATGTCTTCGGTGAAGTTTCCCATTTCGGGCTCGACACTATTCTGTAGAAGGGACCTAAGAGAGGTTCGCATTTTAGCTACAATGTCTTTTTCACCACCTCTAGCTACTACCTCAAAAGCAAGCTCAGTATTCTTTAACGAGTCCACTAATCGCAGCAAATCCACTGCCATTTTAACTGTTGCTGATAATTATTAAAAAAATAAACCAAGTAATTTAAAAAAAAAAATTTCTTTTAAGATGATGCAAAAAATGAAAGAGCCAGAGAAAGACTCAAGAATTATATGTAGTGTAGTTGTTGTGTATATGTGTGTGTGTAAGTATGAATTAATACAGACAAGCGAAAGAAAACTCGAGAAAATTTTTGAAGGAAATTTTGAATATTTTTTTGTTTTTTTTTTTTCTAACTATTTTTGGGTTTTATTATTTATTTAAATTTTTTTTGGAATTCCCGAATGACCCCGCTGTCTGGATCAAATTCAGTGAATGACTAGAGTGAAGTGTATGTGAATATATATATATATATATATATATATATAAAATTATTTAAGCAGACAAAATAATTAAAAAAAATTTTATCGAAATTGGTTTAGAAGTTTTTGTGTAAGTGTTTATAAAAATAAATAAATAATAAAAAAAAGAGACTATAGATTTATAGAGATTTAAATATTTAAACTAAATAAAAAAATTTCATCAGCAACAGTTGTGCAGTATTTGAAAAAGCTGCAAAACATAAAAATGAGCCTTGTTTAACAAAGATAATTTTGAATTTAAATTTAGATAGTTCCAATGCAAAATTTTGAAAATTAACTACGGTTCCAAAATTTAAATTAACAACTCTATAATTTAAAGAGAACCACGCTCTGCTACCAGAAACATGTTACCAGGGGACTTAAATATAAGAAAGGCGGAACCAAAATGGTAACAATGTTTAGAAATTAAAAATTAAAAAGACAAAAACAAATTTAGTGATTAACAAGGCTCAAGTTTATTGAAACAGAAAAAGAAATTTCAACGTTTCAGATTTTATCATTTACAATTGAGAAAGACATCCTGAGACAAAATTATCATAAACAGCTTATGATTAAAAAAAAATATTATAATTAATAATAGTTATACGCCCTTAATACAAAATATTATAATTTAAACAAAAAAATTAATCAATAGATTCTGAAAATTTATCCCCCCTTTTTTAGTTTATATATGTTATAGTTACAAAGTTTAACAAAAGACAATGAGCACAGCTTAACAATTAACAGGATTATCATTAATCCAAAAAAAAAGATTATACGCCCTTAAATGTAAAAATTACAAAATAAAAAAAAGATGAAAAGATACTGATATTTATTCCCCCCCCTTTTTGTAACTTTATGAAATGATGAGTTTTTAAAACAGTTACATAATATTACTTATTTGATAAATTACTTAAATGCTATATTGGCCAATAAATATATATAGGTTTTAGATAAAAGAAATTATTATGAAATGAGTAGTTTATTTTAAAAGAAAAGAAGGAAATTTTGAATATTAAATTTTTAAATTGACGTCAATTGTTTTAATTTAGAAACTAACCTCTGGGAGGTTGTTAGGACCGAAAGTTTGCATGCAGGCTCCACCCAATAATTTTTTATATATTTTATAATTAATTACACAAGTCTACATCTAAAAGATAGTTTTTAAGAAAAACATATTCGCTGAAATAAATTTAGGCACATATACAATATGAGTTTAATTAAAGTTCTATAAAGTCAGTTTTTGTAACATCACTTTTGTGCACGTGAAACTCTGAAGCTATGTTGAACAAAAACGTGTTTTGTTAACAGGACGAAACATGTTTAGATCTTTTGCTGTGTTTCTTCTACCAGCATATTAGCTATAGCAAAAAACATGTTTTTTAGTGTCTGTACAAAATCAGACATGTTTTAGCATTAATGTTCATTATTAAAGAAAATATCTGGTTATTTGCCAAAATTAAAGAAAATTGATTGTATGACAGAAATTCGTTAAGATTGAACTTAAAAGCTTCTTAGATGATTATAAATCTATATATATATATTTAATTTGTTTGAAACAAAGCTTGTATAAGACTTGCAAGGATCTGCACAAGTCTGTAAAACGAAATTTTCTGATTTAGAACAGATTTCTCCAATTGTTTTATATTTGACATGTTCAATAAGATATTTCGATCATTTAAAGTTCAACATTAGTTTGCACTTATTTCACATAATTGTTCCAAACTCAAAATGTGCCTTTACAAGATTTTGTAAAGTATGTTTTAAGAAAAGCAAATTTTTATAATCATTCAGTTTCAAAAGAACATTGAATATTAAATAAAACATGAAATACATATTTTAAAGAATACATGATAATTAATAAATTATTTTAAGGCATTAACAAAATTTTAAATATGAAAAAATCTGTAAGGTTGAGTACCTGGAAAATCCTGTCGCAGTTCACGTAAGCTTGTGCCGTGAAAACGAAAATTTACTAAACATTATAGAACTAAAACGCACAAAAACTGTAGATTAACATTGCCAAAAAAAACTGAGGTAGAAATTTTGAAGTCCAAGAAAGAAATTTATCTCTAACGTAGCTAAGTATAGATGTCAGACATTGTGTGACTACAGGTAGACTCGCATACCGGTATCAGTGAAGATAGGCTGTCTTGCCGTTGTACTTTACCCTCCAATGTCATATGATCATTAGTTTTGGATAATCTCGCCGGGTGGCAGCATCTGTCAAGCGACGGAAGTTGGATGTGGAGAACGAGTTTATGAAATTTATTTTGCAGGATTGATTTTTAGAATTTGAATGCTACAAGGAAAAGATATCAGGCTAACCACAACTACCTGAGCGTTTTACCACAACGACGCTTAAATGAATTTCTTTTGTTACGTTATATAATTACTCACCCTTTCCCTTAACATAACACTCAGCAATTAGGGGCCCCAAAATGGATTTACAAAGTTTTATAATTTTTCCTAGAAATATCCTAATTTTGTAGATGGTCCTCGAAGACATTTTACAGCAAACACCTGTTTGGTTATGAAGCATGATAAATCATTAGGTGATTCAATTATTCAGTCAATCAGTCTGTGAGGCAGTACGAAGTCAGTGAATTAGTCATCGTGAACATGGTAAGGAGTTAGCCAGTGAGTCAGTTCATTAGCTAGTCAATGATTTATTACGTAGTCAGTTAACGAGGCAAGTAATGACTGCAAAGAGAGTCAAATATAGTGAGTCAGATAGTGAAACAGTATTTAGTTTGTGAGCGAGGGTTTGTCATGGAGTCAGTCAGTGTGTCAGTCAATTAGTCAGGCATTTATTAGTTACGTTAGTTATTTCTTCAGTCAATCTTTTCACAAAGAGACAGTCTCTGAGTCAGTGAACCAGTAAGTTAATCAGTCAGGCGATCAGTCAATGAGGTAGTAAGGCAATAAGGATTCAGTTAGACTGTGAGGGCCTCTCAAAAAAATCAGTCAGTTAATACTCAAATACTCTGTGATTTATTCATTCCCCGAGTCAGTGAATGAGATAGTTAGAAAGACAATCTGGGAGTCACTCAATAAGTCGGTCAGTCAGTAACTTACTTTTTGAGTTAGTGAAGCAGTAGTTAGTTAGATAGTGAGATATGTATTAAATCAATCAGTGAGTCAGTATGGATTGACTCAATCAGCGAAAGCCTATTATGGAGCCAGATAGAGAGTCTTTGAAGTAATCTTTTATTCATTTGTTAAATGAGTCAGTGACACAGTGAGGGATATTTATGGACAGAGATAGTCAGAGAGGTAGTGACACAGTCACTTAATCATTAGTTACGGTGAGACGGTTGCAGAGTTAGTAAGTGAGGGAATCATTACTCAACCGTCGAGTCACTATCAGTTAATCAGTGGAACGGTAAGGACTCAGTCAGACAGGATATATCATGGAACTATTCAGTCTGGAAGTCAGTAAGGTGAGTAAATTATTAATGCAGCTATGAGGCAGTTAGGAGTTAGTAATTCAGTCAGCGCAGCCTGTAAATATATCATGAAGAACTCAATTTTCTCCCTCAATGAGTATATTTTGTTAATACGTTCAACATCTTTAATAAAAATATATCTCAAATTTGTACTTCTTGGTTAAGTATAAACATATCAAATACATTTTAAAATAAATTTGTTGGAAAATTAAAGAATCTTTAAATACAAAAGATCGATTATATTAATCGTTACCAGATGTTTGTTTCAGTTGTAAGTATCTGTCAAATATTTAAAACTGTGAGGAAATATCAATATCATTAAAAAAAAAACACTCTTTCTAGTTATTTTCAATAATAATTCACTTAACGGTTTTACAAATGTATGCAATTCAAAGAATAATTAAATTACAAACAGAAATTTAAAGACATATTTTTTAAAAAAAACATTTTTTAAAAAATATATTTGAATGTCACAATTATTTGAATTAGCTTTTTGTTTTAAATACGTATATTATTTTGTTATTTTAGTAAATACAACCAAATTTATTACGTTATGTCTAATTATCAGATAGTAGTATTATTTTGTAATTAACTGAGAGTAAATTAATTTGAAATTGAAACTGGAATCAGGAAAGTTGGTGATTAAAACACACCAGACCGTTCCGATGTTTACAGCTTAATGAATGTTTGTGTTTAAACTCAGTTGTTGATTAAATACTGTAAACTCTATATGTCTATAAATGTTCCGTTTATATATTTTAGCTTTCACAATCAATTTATTCGATTATAAATACTACAAATCCGTTCATAGATATGAATTTAAAATCAAAGATTTTATCAAAGATAAAATTATAAAAGAGAAAATTCGCAAAACGAAATCTTCGAACGAATAAAGCACACTTAAAACTTCTATTGTTCTATATTTCCACTAAATTTTGGAATGGAAAGTTGAAAATAATATTGTTGAATGAATCAATTTATTACTCTTTTTTTACATACTATAAACAAATTATATTATTTGAATTAACAGTGGGTGTGGCAAACATTGTTCAGGCTACGATTTTTTTGTTTGATAAGTATTACCACTGTCATTCGTTATTAAAGAGAATCTTGTTTTATTTGTACTTTATGTGTAACTGAAGTGAATCAATCACACGAATCTTAACTTATGCAAAAATAAAAGATATGAAACTATGGTTAATAAAAATTGACAAAAAGAAATATTTAATTCATATTTACCTTTATTTTTTTAAATTCTATTGTTTTTAAAACCATACTTCATGGTTCTGGGGGCCAGGACTAGTAGTGAGGGTGGAGGTAATAATTAAATTTTCAGTAGGGAAATTAGCTAAAAAGTTATTTCTGTAGTAAAGCAAATTGTTAATTAAGTTACAAATTTACAAAGAAAGTGTTGATTAATTATCAAGTTTGGGAAGAGCAGAGAGCAAGACGACATTGAAGTAAAATTAAGGTCAATTTGTCTCTATATCTAGACAGACGTAAGACATAAAATATAACTTAATTGTTTATAACCTTCTAATAAGGTTCTTCTTCACACTAATTGTTCAACTTTTTCATTTTCCTTGTTTACTGGAGTTTTTATAATATATTTTATAGGAATATTTGTTAAATTGTGTACGTTATTGAAGATGAATAATCCTTTTGTTTTTGGTTTTTCTTTTTTTATAACTCACAATGTTGATTCAATCAAAGTTATTTAAACAATTCCTTTTCATGTAAATTTTGAAATAGTAGGTATTCATTTAGTAAATCCAAAGCAGTGGCAACGGATTTTAAACGAACAAAATATTAATTAATCTTACAATATAAGTATTCATTATTATTTAATGTAAACAATAAATAACTGATGAAAACTGATGGCGTAAGACGACATTGTAACGTATATGTATTTAATACGACATATGTATTTATGTTGACATGTCATCTCCTCTAAAAATATTCCAAAAATGTTCCGTTTACTTTAAGTTTGAAGAGAATAATGTATGACATGGGTAGTTTTCATAGGTTTTAATTTGTTCATCGAAAAATTTCAAAATGCTTAGAGTTTAAAATAATAAAAAATATCGATTATATAGTCTCAAAAGTAGAATGTGAGTAGACAAAAATATTTTTGGTTGTGATCTAACTTAAATTTTTTTTTGAAAACATATAATAAGAAAATAGGACTTGTAGGAAAATGGTGTGTAATATCTAAAACTTCATATAATAATAATAGTAATGCAAAATAAAGCAAAAATACTTACTTTAGTGAAAAAAGTCTCAAAAGTAATTGTCTTTCTTTTACTTTCATTTAAAGACATCAACTTTATTTATACATAAACAAATGAGGCTACACACCACCAACATTCAATGTTCCGATGTTTTTTAATATAAGCTTGTTTGAAAAATTGAAAAGGTAATGAGTGTGACAAATTTAGTAATAAAACATAGAATTTAAAAAATAATTAACGCCCAATTTCTATCAACATATTGCATAAACAAAATTTACACCAAATTTGAAGAATGTTTTATAAAATTGTCACGTGATTGTTTAGGAATATCAATAAAACCAATGAAGCCAATATCAGATATTGTGTATTTTCTGAATACTGGTCCTAAAACCAATATTTTATACTGAATATGTTAATAAAAACAAAAATAACTACCGCTGTAGAAATCGCACAAAAATACGTATTGCAAAACTTTAGATAATACTAAATAATAGTAAAATGTTATTATACAATTTAAATAATAAAAATTATATTTCAACAAACAAATAAAAAAGTTAACAGAAAGTAATAATTAAATAATTAAACCTTTACTATCACTGAAATCGAACCAATATGGCTCCTTATTTTTATGTTAATATTGTATGTGAATCGTTACTTATTCATGCATACGAAAAATAAATCGTGTCCTACAGCTTCCATTAACTTGTTAAAGTGGAAAAAAAGGAAAAGAAATATACACAAAACACGTGAAGATGAGACCGTGTAAGGTACGGTGGCTTCACTGATAGCAAAGCGCAATAACCGTCTCATGGTAATGTCTACCAGTTTCAAACAGACATATTTATATTTATTTCTTATAGAGTGAAATAGAAAAATTTAAATCACGCAAATACTAGATTATGTTCCTAAATACAATTTAAGCAATGTAACATGTATAAATAAATATGTTTTATACAGTTGGTACTCTTATTGTCATGTCAACTTTATGTGTGCAGTAAAGTGACTACTTAAAACAGGTAGACGGATGAAATTTATGATATTCAAATACTAAAAAGTATAGAATAGCAGAAAATAAATACGTTACCACCCCAAATGCTGATTTATTTATGGGGTTTTGGTCATATTTAAAATCTCTATAACTGATTTAATACTCCAATGCCACGCTATGATTCCCATCATTAAAATATCTTACTGTAATCAAAATACACTCTTCTCATATCTTAGAAATATAGACTTAATTCAATCGTCCTAAAACATGGTTTAATTTACGCATTGTACCTGTAATACAATTTATAAGCGATATATGTACTTACAATTTAGATATATACAAACACAATATATTCCAAATAAACTGTAGCGTTTCATAATGCACGCTACATACACGACCAACAGCATCAAAGCATCGCTGCAATCGTCAGGAAACAGGGAACTTCAGATCTACTCTCAATGTAAACATGCCGTTCTCTTAAAATCTTTAAACCTAAACCAATTTCTAAATTTCACCGGAAAATATCACCGAAATGGGACCCAGCGTATCTTTGAGTCCTTATATTAATTAAATAAAATTCGCGTAATGGTGATCCTAATAAAAATCATCCTGGCTCTCGTCTTATATGGCTAACTTTGCACGTTAAAGGAACACACCCGGGTACAGAAATATATCTCTCTTGTAGTATTTTATAAATTAGAACCAAGCAGCAGCGGTTTGAAATGAGTTTTCTGCAGTTAATAACAACTATTTGGTGTAATTTCCAGACATTAAAATTATTGTTATTTAACTTCAAAATTTTAAATTTAAAAAAAGACTTATATTGTGTTAAACATCTGTACAACTACGTTTTGCAAAGATAAAAAAACTCTTTAAAGAACATTGTAATTTAATTTCATAAATTTCTAACATCTTTCAACGTAATTTAAATAAGACAAGTGAGTTTAAGAGATTCATGCAAATCTGTGGGAATTAAATATGCGTTATTTAAGATTTTGAAATTAACATTATATAAAAAATTTCATTATTCTACTTCATTAAAACATAATTCATTACTATCTAAAAATGTCAATACTTTCTATTTGGCTGAGTGTAAATAAAAATCTGTTTTATAATAATTACTTTAACAACATTTTAAAATAACTATTTAAAACAAGATAATTATACTTTTGTTATTTCTTTCTTTTAAAGTGTTTAACTACACTGGTAACAGAATTGTACGGTTTCAACCTACAACTATGAAACATTTCAAGTATAGATCAACTGATTTTGAAATAACAAATATTCCTCAATCAAAAGTTTAAAGTGTAAAACTTAATTTATGTAAATGTTAACCATTAGTGGATGTTGGACTTTGATTTAATTTTCATCAATTTCTAATGTAGTATTATGTCAGCTTGAGTTTGACTTTCCATATAAAGGGGATATGAAATAAAATCATAAATAAACGAGTGACGCTGCTATCAATCATTCGGCCCTCAGTCCTTCATAGATTCTTTCTAAATTTTTTAATTAGTTATGAATTTAAATTTTTCTCTCTTTTTAAAAATAACAATAATATATATCTTAAAGTTGGTTGCAAAATGCACTACATACAATAGGTATTAAAACCAACTACATCGAAAATTAAATTGCTAATAATTAAAAGAATAAAAATGTTATGAAATGGTCACTTTCAGACGTCGTTCACATATCTCAGGCAAAGCTAAAACCAAAATATTTGTTTGTTTGATAATAAACTCTGAAGTTCTAGAGATTTTTGTGTTTTCTGAAAAATTACATTACAGTGATGTAGACCATTTTGATACTAGACGACTCATATATAAGCTTGATTTATGATAAATTTGTTTTTCGTTATAAAATTAGAGTTTAAATTTTAAATTTGACAAAAATTTGAAAAAGTAAAGTCCTTGTTCATTAAAAAATAAATAAATAAATTAATTAATTTAGAAAATATAATATATATATATATAGTAATAGTAAATTTTCAGGATGATGATTCAATTAATTTTGTTATTTTGAATTTCATGTTAACAAAATTCTGCATATATATACACACACACACACACAAGAATGCTTTCAATTAAACGACTTGTGTAAACAAATAACTCAAACAACAAGTTGCAGGTATTTCATTTAGGTAATTTAAATCTGAATATTTCTTGTTTGTCGTTTTATGCAAATTGAACGCGCATTCTTTTTAACCCCAGTAAGCATTCATATTAAAAAAAAATTTCAAATGCTGTGAGAGGTAATGCAGAACTACAAATCAATTATGAGCTAATAATACATTTATTGTATAATTTATTAATTACAATGCCTTATATATTTGGCTAAATATGAATAAATTGTAGAAAAGCGTGTATGTAAATTTAAACAACTCATTTAACTTATAGTAGGGATGATGACTGGTGCTTAGTACATGATCCGGGTTCCAATGACTACAGTAATATCAGATTGAAATTAGCTCAAAAAGTCAGAAATAATAGTAATTAGTTGATAACTCGCTTCATTTGTTTAAACACGATTTCTATTGTGGACTATTTTATCTGGGTAAATATAGAGAGACAAATCAGTGGTATGGCTGTTGTATCAAATCACAGTTATTGACATTCTCGAATGAGTGTCACAGGTAATGAACCTTTAACCCTGATAAATAGCTGAAATTAACCAAAACTGGGCATTCACAGTGCATGTGCTTAGTTCCCCATAATAATAACATGTTATCTTTTAATATCAGCTTTCACTGGAGAATAACAAGTTATTTTAATTTTTTTTCATTATAAAGACTAAACGCACAACCAATTTTTTATAATATTCTATATTTCTGCTAGAACTTACATAATTATGTTCAGCCATTCCTAACCTTATATACCACTAGTTGACACGGGTTTGGTGTGACTCCACCTTCAAAAACTACTTATGTGTATTTTGAAAGAAAAATATTCAAACTAATAAGGGTTAATGCATTAATGTTTAAAATAATCAAATAATAGCACAGTGGGAGGGGGAAGAATAAGGAGAGAGGCTGACAAGGCAGTGGAGAGGGGCCGATATGTAGGCTGTATAATACTATTTCTAATTTGATGAAAGAGTATACAAATTGTTTTTAAACTACAGTATTTAAATAGAAGTACTCACAAAGTTCTCAACAAAATGACGAGGCTAGAAATGGCTGGTATGAAATGTCAAAAGAAACAAATATCCTCTACTTTAGACCACCACTTACTAGAACTAGTTTCCCAATGTTGTGGGTGACGATTTATATTAAGCACGTCAACTAAGAAATAACGTGAACTTATAATTTACGAAACCGCAAGCTCTAAGTCAAGAGTGAAGATATTTGGAAAATATGTAAATAAAATCGTTTAATATTGCCCAGATGTGGATTTTTAAAATGATAATTTAATTTTTAGAACTAAACATGAACTTTGCTTTTAAACATAATAACGAGTGTATATATGTATATATGTACCGGTATACTTATTAAATTCCCTATTTTCTTCTTCTTCTTCTTTAATGGTGGCCACAAAAACAAGGGGTCCTACACCGAAATATTAGTCCCCATGCTAATATATAATATGTTTCTCATTCTTACCTAACCTAAACTCGTCTTACCACCACAATAGTGAGCTTCTACCTTCCGGCCTCATTTTAAACGATTGACGTAGCCTACCCTATTCTATCTGAATATCCTACTTTACAAATCCTTTTGTAATTCTTCCTCTAATATTTTCATTTTTAATCCAATTCCATATAATTTTCTGTAGAATACTTCATAGACATCCCATGGCTCCACCGCCTGAATTATCCTGCTTCTCACTGTCACTGATCACATTTCATGATTCGTTTATTAAAATATTTTCAATGCATTGTGGTTTCTAAATCTGTAATCGCGATCCTAAATTAACTCCGTATCGGTTGTTAACACTTTGAACTGTTACTACTTAACTGTTATTTACAGTATAATTTAATGGCAAAATCAATTAATAACACATTATTTCAAGTTAACTACAACGGTGTAATATTTATATCAAAAAATCCTTGACTGCTTTTACTTACATTTCTGAAATACCTACTTCTAAAGAGGTTTCAAATGATAGAAATTAGATCATTTAAAAATGTTTCAACGAGTAAGTTGTAATCCTTAATTGTAATTTGGATACCAAACTGACAATTGAACTTAACTGAGGATAGCAACTAAGCAATTGAAATGTAATCTAGCTCAGGTATTTTCTTGCTTTAGATATTGAAGTTTTTAAAAATTTCAACCAAACATTTAAACGTTTCGTCTTTTCGCTGTATAATTTTAAGAATTATTGGAATTTAATATTTTCACTGATTTTCTAAAGTAAAAATACAATTTTGAAATGTAACTTTTCCAACAAATTTACTCATTTTTGCAACGTCAAAAGCAAAACAACCTAGATTATAAACTTTGCGTTTTGCCCTCTCTCCTTAAAAAGTGTAGCAAAGTTGTACTACATTATTTTATCCTTCGTTCAAGTGATTCATAAACGGATCATATTAAACAAAAAATATATTTTCATTGTTAAAACATCTGCGTCATTGCTAAAAAAATAAATGCTGCACAAAGTATCTTCATCTACACACATTCACACAACATCCAAACAGAACTTACTAGTCAGAATCACCTTTAAAATTCATTTAACATAACTATCAAAACAACTAAAATACATTCCCACCGGCATGAGCGTTGGTAATGAAAATGAAAACATGTATTGTTCAATACATTTTGGAGAAATGTAAACTTTGCTGATCGTCACCAAGATAATAAATCATATGAGCAGGAAAATAAAAGTACGCAAGTAATCTTCGGTATACTAATATGAACCTTGATCATCGTCAAGGACACATTAGTAATTCAATGAAATTACAAGATATCTTCAGACAACAATAAAGTTCCTCCTATTAACATTCACAATTGATAATTTCTGCCAATAATATTCACATTCTTTCCACGCGTGTGGGTTTTTGTTGTTGTTGTTGTTAATAAAAGACTTTTTAATAAACAGTTTAACTTGTAAAACTGATATTAAACGAACTTAAGAATATACATAACTCATTTAACGCTATTCATAGGAGCTTCCCTTGAAGAGTTTATATGCAACTAGTGTATCAAGAAAAGAATACGCGAAAAAGAAAACATGTTTACAGTTTTTATATCGGAGACATTTCTATCTACTATTATAAACGTATAAAACCGTCAGCGACTTTTCTTAAATTATATTATTGGGATATGAGGACACAAGATCCTTGTATGTCAACCAGAGCTTGGGTACTTTACTTAGTAGAGCATCAAAAGTATTTGGGTTGTCCAGATGTGGTACAAATAAATAAAGCAGAAGATAGATTTTATGTTGTAACTAACCAGACTCTTAGTTAACTAAAGGCTTTCGATACAGAGTGTACCGGTGGAAATACAGTAACCGAATTAATATTCCAGATAAAAATACGAATTAGAAAAGTAATTCTTTTTTATAGCGAAAAAATCAAATCAAACGACGCCACAGACCAGGGTTCGCAGATGTTTAAAACGAGTTTGCACTCAGGGTAAATGTTGACTGCAGATAAAATAACAGAAAACCTAAGGAATGGGTTTCGTGAAAATACTGAAAATCATGTATTGGCAAACTTGTATACAAAAATATATCTTACGCTACTTGACAGTAATATTCTAATTGATTTAATGAAAGGAAGCACTAAGATTTGCATGCACCGAATGCCATATCACTATACAATGGAATGCCGCGTTGACTAAATAACGTCTCGTCTGTGCAGATAACCTTAATTTCAAGTAAATCCCTCAGAAATTTGTCGTGCATAAAATCCTTATTGAAATCTGAATTCCTGTTCGTGGAATAGTTTTAATAGGATTGCTTTTAAAAGAAAAATACTCAGAACTAAGTTATGATGTATAATTTGTTACATAAACTGAAAATATTTTTTAAAATATGTCTCTAATCTCCCCAATTCTGACAATTTTTTTTTTCGTAAGAGACACAAATACTATCCAATATTTCAATAAATAATAATTTTATTAGCCATCTTGAACATATCATTTTTTATTTGAATCTTACACTTTGATAACAACTATTTGTGTTTCACCATTGTATGTGGAATGATAGTTATTATTTATGAGGGTTGTATTTTTAGAATTGTTTCGGAAGTATAAAACTCTTAAGATATTAAAGAGCTTCCTTGTATTCTTTCTTAAACAAATAAATAAAAAGGTCAAACGAAGTAAAAGAAGAAGAAAGTGAAAATACATACAACAAGCTAGTTAGGAAAATTTTGAATAATCTGTAATAATAACAAATAAATATGAATCGCCACTGAAAATGTGTCCCTTCTGTGTCAATAAGTCTATTAAAGATTAGTATATTGCAATCACGGAACAGTACTACCCAAACAATTAATCGCAGTGGCTGATTGAGTTTACTACGTTTTGTCACGTGGCAGTGTTTTTGAGGTTTCATACAAGATGATCTACTTTACTTGAACTAGGCAAAGGTTTGCTTAAGTGACTAAACTATAAGTTTCAAACATTGAAATGTGTTCATTTCAACTTTTAATTTCATGTATTATTCCTAAAATAACTTGTTCGGTTAAGTATATAATTACGTATTTTGAATAATTTAAACAATGTTTATATAATTTATGTTTTTGTTTATGTTTTGAATAACTTTATATTAGCTGTCTGCGATGACGTTATTAAACATTTTAAGCTAAAAATTGAATAGCCTACACAAAACGAATTTCAAGAATATATTCGTAGAGAATACTGTAAATTTGGTACCCATTGAAATTCTAGAATATTGTTAAATATTTATTAGCGAGAGGAAGTTTACATACAGATATCTGCAAAATCAATCGAAACTTTATTCATAATAGAGATTTTAGAGTTTTTTATGAATCATCACCAAGTTAAGTTTTATTTAGGTAGAAGAAATACACTGGATTTACATTGGGAAGACTGACTGAAAGAGAAAATAAAATCTTTAAATACGTCATATAACATTTCAGTAGATGTAAAAACCACGTGTTTTATTACGAGCATTAAAATTTTATATCAGGCTCAATATTACGTAATGTCTACTATTAACTTCCGTTGCCAATATTTGTTATTCTTTATATTTAATTTAACAAATTCATTTTATTTGTGTAACATATGTTAGATTATGTTTACGTGCCAATTCATTTAACATTTATTTTATTTAAAGTTTAAGTAGTTGCTGTTTATTTATTTCAAGAATAAAAACTAATCGCCATGGAATGTCCCAATAAAAATATGATATTTCGATTTCACACATAACAAAAACTTGGTAAATCACCTATCCTTATGGCCTAGTCAGCAGTGGTAAAGTGATTTGAAAAATCAGCGAGGGATTAAATTAGCTTAAGCCTTGTGAACAAAGCAGGGAAGGTTAAGGGCCACAGTCCTGTTGTGGGGGGAGGGGATTATAGTCGGATTCACCTGCGAACTATGTTATAGCTTAGAGTCAGGGGAGCAAAAAGGGATCAGATGGGTCCTCCCAAGGAAACTGTTTTAAATATCATCCTAAAATACAACTTGGAAGCGACGTTCTTGTTGCTATCTCAACCGTGAATGCGATATATTGCGTAATTTTTGATAAAACTCTGAAAATAACTACATATTTTAAAAATTGAGCTTCCTGCATTAAGTTGTCTATTCTCTTTTGGGCTTTATTCTTAACAACTTCCAAATATTATTTTAGCAGTAGAGAACACCAAGTAAATATCCAGCTTACCGAGTGTTGAAACTAATTTTAAGAAATAAACAACGGACAAAATACAGTTAACAATGTCCTCAATTTTTAATATTTACATTTTTTTCTGAATTACAGTAGATCTCTATACTAGCACTTAAGAATTGCCGTGCCAAAATCAATGTCTAAATTTGTGCAATATTGACTGGTAATCGTCGCTGTCCAGTGTCATGTCTCACCTTTGTCAACGCTTCATGTCTAATGTTTTCATCCGTGTTACGTAATATTACTTATTACATCGGTACTAAACTTTTTCCTATTTTTTAGACAATAAATTGAGAAAATCGTTGTCATTAGAGATCTGATATTTCAAATTGTTAGGCTTTCAGAGGCTCTATTTATGAGTATGAACTTCTTAAAACCAGGGGGACCGTAGCCGAATCAATATCTTTTTTTAAGTAGTCTTAGGTTAGATCCCATTCTTTCATCTTTTCTATTAGGTCACTTGTGACCAACTCCTGTTCTTTTCCAACCCTGGAACTATTAGAGTATTCGAGGATTAAAGGTTTCTATTTCTTATAAGTTGATTAAAACCAAGAGATTTTTTGCATTTAAACAAGTAAAATAAAGCAACGATTTGTGTCTAATATTTTCATCCGTAAACAAGAGAACAAAGTAGACGACATTTCGAAAATAATTTTTCGTATTTCTTAGTTAATAAATTAATATAACTTGTTTTACCATTGTAATACGATAAACTCTATATAAGACAAATTTCTTTATGATTTTCATTAGAAGCAGTGTATCTTTCTTACTTCGTTAGACGGTGGTCATTGTATCTCTGCTATTTCAAAAAATTGGACCTGATTTTAACCATGTATAGAAATAGTAGAATTGTGCGTCTAAAAAATATTTTTGACTACACGTTTCACACAATTACACACATATTTATAAATAACCGAGGACTTCAGAGGAAAACCAGATTTAACATTATTATTTTTGATAATTGATTTAGTATTGCTCTTTACTTGTACGCATTCTGAAACAAAACATGGTGTATTTAAATGAAATTTAGGATACGACTTTGCAAATTGGCAATAACTTCATGTCAAAAGAATCTCTGAACGTGATTTAATACCCAGAATATGACAGATAAAACAATATCAAATTACTTGCAAGCATATGACGCACTCTTTTTAAAGGAAGGGAATTTGTGTTCGTATTAAGTGTAAACAGAGTTGGTAAGAAACAATACTCCAAATTTTCGTATTTGTCTGTTTGTTAATATTACACGATTAAACTAAATATTCAAGCCGGACAACAATAAATTGAGATATGTAGTAGATACAAAATAACAGCTGTACATTTTTTTCTTACGTAATTTAAAATTTGGCAATCTAATTTTTGTAGTTACAATAGAATAACTAAACCTAGCTCATTTGCTAAATTTGAATTAAATAATTCCTCTTAAAATTGCTATTATTACAGATTTGTAGGTTGTTTATTTTTTAAATATATACATTGCCAATATTTCATAAATATATTCTATATGTCTTTGGGCACCACTAGATGAATTTTTAAAAGGAACATGTAATGAGCTCTTCCGATCAGGCTTCTCCACTTATCATTAAATCCATTATCTTCACTAGATTTTACTTAAACGCCAGCCTACCTAGACGATGTTAGTTTTTAAACCTAGACTTAGTTTACCAAAATTCCAGGAATTAATGGTATAAATTTCAATTTGATTATTTAATTTATTATAAAACATTAGTTTCACCAGTAGACAGAGGTTTGAATGTTTGTGATTTATAATAATTTGATCTAAAAATTGATTTAATGAATTTTACGCGATAAGCGTAAAAAATTAAAGTCCATAATATATGTAACTTAATAAAGAATATTTTTTGTACTGTTATTGTTGTACTATATTTTTATTGTACTACAACTCCTATTGGACTGTAAGAAGGGCAATTTTATTACAAAATTTATGTTTGTGGTTAATAGCCTATGAAATAATTGCGCAATGCTCTTAGTTATGGTGTTAAAATCTTGCAATTGAATTTTGTACTCAACAAGTTAAGATACACACATATATTATACGTTTTTACTGTATGGAAGATACTACTTTTAACTACACATAACATACTGTAGTTCTATTTTATTTAGTCACAATTTCTACTCTATAGATAGAGAAAAATGAATAAGATTTTTTTCTCTAAGTGGGTAAAATCGAAAGAATGAGAAAATTAAAAGAGAACCAATAAAAAGCCCTCGAATACTCTAATATCATCAAGATATCAATAACATTTCAAATAGTGAATGAATACATGAACACACAAAGGTTTCTACTTCAATAGCACTAATAAATCTATCTTTTTTTTCCTTCTTAAGACGTGAACTTATTGAAAAACAACATCAAAACGTATGTAATTTTTTTCTTGGTTTTTTAAACATCATAAAAAATATGTCTCTTATGGCCTTTATCAGAAATATTAGTATTAATGTTATCTTATTCTAACAATATCAAGATAAATAACAATGAAATAATAGTAATTTCATTAATATAACAATAAATATTAGGGTATGGAGTTAATTCACTGATATTAAAATAAATAAATTTTATATTCGAGTTCATTTGTCACCAAGCTGCTAAACAATAGTTATTGAAGATCTAAGCAAAACATTGCAATATGTTTTAAACCGCACCAATTTTGAAATTCACAGACCATTTATTCTGAGTACATTGATAATCAAGAAAAACTAATACAATTGATTCATTGTGAATATACTTACAGAGATTGTTTACTTAAATTAAATTACCGGTTTCAGGTTTCAACAGATAAGTACTCTCATCATCAGATTTATATACTTAAGAAACATATACAATATATATATATATATATATTATATATATACTATATATATATAAGTACAAGGTATAAAGCATTTGAATTGAATTAACTGTCGTAATCTTTTGAAATCGGTAATTTAAGTAGATAATAAAGAAGATTGTAGACGGACTGAAATCAAGGTAATTTAATTTAATACATTTCTAAATATGATGAAAATTGAACTCATATTCCATCTACAAAAGTAACTATTACTTTTTTATTTTTTTTATTTTGCGACTAAGTTTTTAACCAATTATTTTTTAGTAATATTAGTCTTTTAATCATTTTAGTATTATTGGATTAAAAACGTTTTTTTCACAATTAATTTGCAATCGTCCTACGTTTTAAATTTACCGACATAAATATTCCAAATATTTAAGTTACTGATGGCTTATTTTAATTAATTATCACCACTGTTGTTTGAGTTATAACGTTGAAAACTAATTTTGGTATTTTTTTCATTAAAAACTTTTTAACAATTTTCTAATTGGCTACTTTTTTTAAAACTAGCAACCCTTTGTTGGTTGAGGAAATCGCACAAAAATTCGTAAACCCAAGCCTACATTTACATTTTGTCACAAACATTTATTAAAATTGCTACGTCACAATCGTGTAATATACGGTGAGTAAAAAATTACTCTTTTGTGTGGAATTGGTGGACATTTCATATTCTGTATTATCGGGGTTGTCATGAGTTAGACTACATTAGCTGGATTTCAATTTTAGACATTCCATAATAAACTTATAAAATGTCCTCCCATACTTCATTAAACCACACATGTGGATCGAGTAATAATATATCAATTGTGAGTAAAACCTAGACACAAGCCTTGTTAACTATGTAGTCTGAGAGAGTCTTAATTCACAC
>CAUPSG010000099.1:0-37844 GCA_963513935.1 Aphrophora alni
TTAGTTTTGGCTATTGAAGCTTTTAAAAACTGTTTATACTCATTTTAAAAAATCAAATATTGAGTTATGTTCTGTTGGAACCAACCCTTACATTTTGAGCTAGATTAGCAGTTAATTGTGTTTATGTGCAATCAGAAAGTTTGATTTCTATTTAATAATATTTGAAACCTTTTTAGATACAAAGTTTCAACAGTTATAGACATTGTTTTACTCTTGCAGGTTATACGGTGTAGTATTGACTCAACCGATGATGATGATTACTGAGCTTGCATCTCTAGGTAGTTTATTGGATTATCTACGTAAACAATGTGCACACATGTCTATAAACATACTATGGGATTACGCATTACAAGTTTCAACAGGGATGGCATATTTAGAAACAAAGAGGTTTATCCATAGAGACTTGGCTTGTAGGAATGTCTTGTTAGCTGCTGTTGATAAGGTAAGCTGAGAAAATAAATGTGTATTCATTAACACTTTCAGCAACATGTGTATCTATTTGATTCACTTTTAATCTTTACTAGTGGACCAAGATTATCAATTTGATATACTTTTAATCTTTACTAGTGGACCAAGTTTATCAATTTGATATACAGTATGACCTCTCCAATCCACCCTCGGCTGGTCCGTCGCTCCGGTTAATCCGATCGTGCTCGAGCTCGCGAGCTTGTGCCGACTTGTCGATGACTCACGGCCTGTCGCGCGCCATTGTTTACGGTTTGTTATCGCTTGCCCGCTTCAGTGCTGTGTCATCTCTCGTGTTGTTTCTATTGATTTGTCATAGTACTTGCTAGACTCATTGTATGTACAGTTGTTTGTTTTTCAACATATCCGGAAGAAAACGTAAACACGTTACTGTAAACTTTGACTTATGACTTTTTAAAGTTTATATATCACTTATTTCACTGTAAAAAAGTCTCATTATATAATATGTAATAAATATTGGCTTTTTTTCGGATAATCCGACCTTTTTTGCGTTCCGACCATGCCCCCAGTCCCGAAGGTGATGGATTAGAGGGGTCCTACTGTAACGGTATCTTTACTAGTGGACAAAGTGTATCTTTTTCTTTTTTGTTGTTTAAAAGCAAAAACCTTTCGGTGATCATTGCATTGTAAAAAACGAAGAAAAGAATATAAAATAAAAACCCCTAGCCTTCAACCACTCTAATAGCATCAGGTTCAGAAAATAGTTAATGTTTATCAAGAGAGACCTCAAAGGAATTAATTTTATACAGTGGTATCGTTTACTAGTGGACCAAAGGTCATCAATTTCATACATTGATAGACTTTATTAGTTGACCAAGTGTATCAATTTGGAACACATGTAATAGTCATGATTTAGATATTGTGTATCTTTCAGCTTTTCAGTTCCTATTGAAATGAATGTAAAAATTTATTGAATTTGGTTATGAAAATGTTCACAGTTGACAACAATGTAGCTTGTTGAAACTGTAATTGTTTATTCCTGTAGTTTTTCAGTGCTGCTAAATGATGAAATTGTTGTGATTGTCTGTGTGAATTTAATTCCTTATATTCTTTTGAGTATATTGTAATATTTTTAACAATAGATTCCAATGAAATAAGAATGGAAGTTTATTTAGATTCCGATAGTTCCAGTAGTGTACTGTGTAAGATTTGTTTATAGCTAACCCTCTTTTCGGGTGTTATTTTGTAAGATTCTTTTATAAGTTTTAGATGAATTTGGGTTATTAAATACTATTGAAAGTAGGAAATTTAAGGTTCAGGCTCTAATCTGTACTCACCAGGCAGACTACTGTGACATGTGAATGGAAGGATATACTCAATGAGAATTTACTCACTCATAATTAAAAATTGAATATCTTCCTTTTAATACCACAAATAACGTGTCTTATAATTTTACCAAAAGAATTTTAACAAACATTAATTCACTTACATGCTAACAATCAGGTTTACTGTCCAAAGTTCTAACACTTACATATAATCAAAGTTTACAGTATTTTTACTCACATGTCAGGTCCAAAAAATATTAACTAATACAACACCTCTTTTAAACTAACATCACTCTGTAAAAATTTCTAATTATTTATATTTTTAAATCGCTCCATGATTGTTAGAACGCAGAGCGTTCAGAACGTGCATCTACACTCCTCGGGACGTTAAGTTGGAATCCTTCTGGAACGGAACGCTCGACTGCTTTGCCTAGGTTGCATTCGTGATTTTTTTGGAATTTTGTACTTTTCCGTTCAAAGTGGCTTCGGACTCTGTGTGTTTAATACAACACGCGCCTTTTGTCAATTGCAGCCTAGAGGGTGTTACATTTATTCATGGTAGGCGCTTAATTTAAATTGTTCGATTGTCATTATTTGTTTTAAATATTTTTGTTCAAAGTGTTTTGTAATTGTCATTTAAATAATTTTAATTTCTATGTAAACTTCTTAATTAATTAAATATGTAACTAAATCCTTAATAACTTAATTTATTTGTTTTTTACTGGTTGGAGAATATCCCATGCTTACAACTGAGTATTTTTAAATTTTTTATTTAGCATAGTGGATTTTTGAAAAATTAAATTTCTTGTAATTATTCTAGACAAACTTTTATAGGTATGATATTTTCCACTCTATATATTTTTACGTTTTATATCGAACTAGTTTTGTTTCACTGAAATTGTGTTAAAAGTTATCGCTGTTTTAGTAGAAATATTTACCATCAAAATTCATGGTTTTAATGAGATGTTTCCATCGCTACAAAATCTGCATTTATCATTGTACGGAGATGAAAATATATAACAATTTCTTCAGAAAATGGTGGAGACGTTCATATTGGTATGTTGGACAACATTTTTATCGATGTCCAAAGTTTTTTTTCTTATTGTTTAAAGGCAAAAACCTGTCTGTCATCATTACCTTATTAGAAGAAAAGACCATAAAATAAAGACCCTTAGTCTTCGAATACTCTAATAAGTCAAAATAATAAATATTGTAAATATATAGCCAATTATAAAAATTTAAAAACCTACTGCAAATACGAAGAAATTAAACAAGTACAGGTTATGTTTAAAAAAATATATCCAGTTTGAAATAAAAACAAAACTAATAAATATAAATTTCATTACTAAGAATAGAAACTACATTTATTTACCTATTTTTCAACAGTTGCCTTTCAACTTCAACATATTTTTCATAGTGTTTCACTAGCTTCTTAATTCCCTATTCTAAAAATTTCACTGATAGTTACACTATTTTATGACCGTCTCCACTTCTTTTGACCAGCTGGAAGCTCCGGCTGGCTGGAGACCGCGTACACTTTAGCCGCATCTTGTCAGGATGGGCCAAGGAGTCGGGTTAGGACGCTAATGAACGCACGCAACGCAAGTGAAATTAAATGTTATATTTTATTTGCTGCCGAATTAAAAGATTACAAAAATAATTATGATTTATAAAAAAGACATAACGGCAAGATAAAGCCTTAATAGTGGCCGAAAAGCATACCGAGGAATTTAGCTAGCACGTGGCCGAAAATGGACTGACCTGACCTCGTCCCGTAGCGGTCTTCCTTCTCGCGGCTCTCGGAACAGACTCCCGGTCGGCTCGCTGGTTCAAGCCTTCCACTCCTCGTCTCTCCCCCCTTCTACGTCATATTGCACTGCTCAACAAAATCGCAAGTGCCAATTCATATTTTATTATTTAGAATTCCTTTACATCCTAATTTATAATTATTATGGTTTTGGTTTGGTGGGCTCCTTGGCTGGGCCACAATTTTTCAATTCATCGTCATCATCAAAGCTTTGTGATGCAAAGCTAGAGTTTAAAGTGAAGAAAGACAAAATAAATGCTAGGAGCTAGATCAGGGCTGTAGGGTGGATGATTAAAAATTCTCAACGAAAATCATATATTTTTATAATTGGTAAGCTAGTATTATTAGTTAAATAATTATTTCTAAAGTCCTGGGTTCGATTCCCAGTCTAGGTCGTATATTTTTCACTAGAAATAATTATTTTTAAATCATTTTTTTTGTTCAACAATATTAACTTTTTTTTCAATAATAACTGAGAAGCTAAAAAATACACATGTATACAATATGACTATTACATGTATATCAAATTGATAGGCATGCTCTTAAAATTGTTAATATATTTATTAAGCTAAGTAACCAGAAGTTTTACAGGAGACCTTGTTTCCATATAATCTCCAAATTTGTTGATCTTAATAAACACAGATATGAAAGAGACGGAATCACATCGTCCCTCTATTATTTGGAAAAGTCTCGGTAAAGTAACTGAATATGTGTCTTTAAGTATCAGTCTGATACTTTGTAACTGGAATTGGATAAGTGTCTGTATCAGATAAGCTAATATGTTACACAAAGTATGAGGTACATTTTGTATCAGTTTTGCTGCCAAATACAAGAACTTCCATTGAGCTTAAGTACAGTTATGAAAGCTTATGTGCTCGTTCCTATGTTACTCTCCTCTCTGCAAATCCAGCACTAGATTTCATTGTGCTGTTAAATTAACAAATTGTTACTCTCTTGTTGTTTCATTGTTTTACAAATTTGTCAAAAATATTATATGAAATAAACATTAGTTGACAGGAAAGTATAAATTTTATTCTCCATGTATGCTTCTTTATTGCATCTCAATTATTTACAGTTGACTCGCATTCAATACTCCATTGTTCAATTAGTTTTATATTCAAGTGGCATTAAAATTTCCTCAAGAAAAAAGATAAGAAATGGGCACACTGCATTGTTTTTGCAAGAAAAGGGGCTTTGCTGAATGATGTGCTACATGTCTAAAACCTGTTACAGACTTCCACTGCTCTGATTATTTTAAGGATTATCAATTTGAAACATGTCAATATTTTCATTAGTTATGCTGTTTTAGTTCCAATTTGTAATAGATCATGTTTGTCATATTTTTTTGTAGGTGTACTTTTTGTCAAAGTTAAAGTATTACTTCAAAAATGTTTTGTTTAGCTTTCTTATCTCCTAGACAGCCCAGTAAAAACTCATAATGTGTGTGTGTGTGTGTAATGTGTAATTTCAAAATCCACCAATTTGAGCTCGATGCCTAAAGGGTTGCAAATCAGGCAAGGCTTTACCGTAAGCAGTATGGTTTTGTATCATCTGCAAACTGAATAACACTAGGCTCATTTCAACTTAATCTACATGAAAGACACCACACAAAATTAACAACCTATCATGCAACATTTTGGTTGAATACCAAATTTTTTTTTTATTTTTGCAAAAGATATATAGAAAGTATGTATATTGTTTGATAAACATCATTCTAAACACCTTCAGAGGCTTACTTGAGTGAATACGGGTTTAAAAATTCCGAGGTAACCTAGCTGTATTTACACCTTTTTTTTTTCATTTAGTCTTGGGTTAAATCTGTCTTTTTCATCTATCCTATCAGGTTTCTCTTCGACCAAAACTCTTTTTTTTTCAGCTTTAAGGCTATTAGAGTATTCGAAGACTAGGGGGTCTTTATTTTATGTTCTTTTCTCCCTTTTTTTTTTTTTATAAGTCGATGATGACCTAGAGGTTTTTTGTCTTTAAAAAACAAGAGAAAAAGCTCATTCTAAACTATGGTGTGTGATTACAGATAAAAATTGGCGACTTTGGTTTGATGCGTGCCTTGCCCCAAGCAGAAGACTGTTATGTGATGACAGAGCATAGTAAAGTACCTTTTCCATGGTGTGCACCAGAGTCACTCAAAGCCAGACAGTTCAGTCATGCATCAGACATTTGGATGTTTGGAGTTACTGTTTGGGAAATGTTTACTTTCGGAGAGGAGCCTTGGTTAGGAATGAATGGGACGCAGATCCTAAAGAAGATTGACAGAGAAGGCGAGAGACTGAGACATCCGGAGGCATGTCCACCAGATCTGTACAGACTTATGCTACAGGTAATCTTAATTTAAGATTATAAATAAAAATTCTTACTTTGTGCAGAATATTTCAAATGTGTAAGGGTTTCTTTCATGTGTCTGTAGAAAACATTTCCAGGGTCTGGCATAAATTTAAAAAAAAGAAATTATTTATCAACCTTTATTTGTCAAATGTTGGAGCCATATATTCTGCTTTGAAGAAGAAACCACCTCGTAGGCCTCGTAACATATAATCAGTGAAACAGATAATTACACAGTTTCTGCAATCATCAGCTCAAAGATGCTACTGCTTTAGGGTTCTCTGATTGGAGTGTAAGGAAAATTTTATACGTGAACCTGTAGTTTCGTCCATACAAAATTATGGACGTACGGGGATAAATGAATGTGATTGGGTAAACCATGTTACTTCATACCAGGCTGTTCTTGAAAATATTCCAGTGAACTCTATTGTGCTATCAAGTAGTGAAGCTCATTTTAACTCGAGTTGCATTAATAAACAATTTTTTTTTTTTTTTTTACTGGGTAAAAGATAATCCTCAACCGCTCCGTGAGCATCCTCATCACTATGAATGTCTCACTGTTTGGTGTGACATTGCTGATTTTGTTCCGGTAGAGTCATACTTTTTTGAGGAAGATTTGTAAAATGTTACAGAGACTTCCAATTGTTATGTTGACATGTTACACAACTGCAATTGAAACTTAATGAAGTCTGACATCAGGTTTTGTGGTTTCAACAAGATGATTAAACTTACACAGTAAAGATTAATTCATGAATGTGAGAGGAATGTTTCCAAAGTTCCAAACTATCATAAAAGAAACGTCAAGTGACCTAGTTAACAATTCCAAGGGGGTTTGGCTTTATTTAAGTTCATACAAAAGTTAGGGTTGGGTGGGATTTTACTAAGAGATACTATATATGTGTGTGTTTTTAGATTTTGTATGGATAGGAGACACAGACTTACTATGGAAAGTCATCCTTGGTATTACCTAAAACCTACACAAATAGAAAAACACAATAAAACACCAAAGTTCTGAAATATATTTTAAAACTGTTAATTGAGTACTCGATCAGTAGAGAGAATTCGTCTGTGGTTTAACACTCAACATGATCCGTCCTCTGCTACCAAATTACAACAATTTAGTCTTCTTTTTATATTCTCTACTAATTGAGAAAGTGAACAGTTTACAAAATATTTTAAACCTTTAGTGTTTTTTTAATTTTTTTGTGTACTACTAGGTAATACCAAGGACCACTTTCCAAGGTAAGCCTGTGTCTCCTATCCATACAAAATCTAAACACACACACACACACACATATATATATATATATATACATAAACAAAATAGTGGCATAAAACAACTGTTTGGTGTTCTTCACATATTTAGCGATTTTATAATTAAAAAGTCTCATATCTTTTGGTTAGGGTCATCAAAAATATTTTGTAAGTGCCATTAATTTTGTGTTTTTATGCCTCTTTAATTTGACATGTTTAAGATGCGGGTTCCGAGTCCCCTATTGAGTATCCTCCAAGATTCCTCCTTAGGGAAAAATTCCAAACTTCTATGTGAAAGAAACTTCAGGTGACTTAGTTAACAGACCCAAAAAAGGTTTGACTCTATATTAAATGGGAGGGGGGGCTTTATTAACATAATGAACATAACCAGTTAATATTGTCAATCAGAATTAAAGTTGATAATTAAAAGTTTATATCAGTTTTAATTAAACGTTTGCCTTAAAAAAAAGTTTATAAATGTTCCAAGTATTAAATAATTTTAGTCTTAGAAATTAATTTAATTGTTGATTGTTCCAAGATCTGTTGTTTACAATAACAGCTGTTTTATTATAAATTGGACAAATAATACCAGTCTGTAGTAAACGTCCACTGAAAACTACTTCTATAACTGCGGAGCACTGTTTCTTTGATCTTACTTTGATGCTATCTGGTCACATATTTACACCTTCTTTAATCTTACTTGGGCATTCCCTTCGAATTCAGTTTTCAAGATGGAGATTGTTTCTGATTAGTTCTCTTCAGTGGCGTTGATCCAATGGGATGGCTTCTTTGAAGTTAATTTATTAGGTATCCAACCTAAACAGTGTTTTTATAATTATAAACATTTATATTTAAATTAGGTCAACTAGGAGTTATTTTTAAAATTATAAAATTACATAATTATTATTTGGAATAATAATTGCTTTCAAGTTGAAGGTTTGTGATTTGTGGAATTCCTTGGAACTAGTACATTGGGGTCAAATGAATAATTGTTTTTTTTTTATATTTAAGTAGGTATCCTTATTACAGTATAACTTCGATTAACCGTCACTCGTTTATGCGTCAGTCTCTGTTAACCGTCAGGGGTAAAATTAAAAATAGTGATTTTAAATACCGTGCCGCAAAGTGACTGCACATGTCTATTGCCGCCCGGTAGTAACTGTACTGGACGCGTAGTCAACCGGTCACTGAACCCAGCCCCCTCCCACCGCTGTCACCACACCTCTACTCTCGCCACGCCATCAGTCATCAGTGTGGCAGTAGCTGTTGTAGTGTTTAACTCGTAGCGTTCGTGTTCGTCGTGTGTATTCTAGACTTAGCATGTATATTCTAGATTCATAGCATTGCCGCTCAAAAATCTAGAGCTTCTAAAAAACAGAAGAAGATGACTGACTTTTTTAAGGCTTAGGCCAATTTGTAACAAAGTGTGAATATATATATTTTTTCGTTACATACTGTACTGTATTATTTTTGGTGCAATACAAATGTCTTTATTATTCATTGTAAATGTTTTAATTTGTATTTTTATTCCTTTATCCACCTTAAAATATAGTTTTTTATGAATTTACTACATAAAATGTACCACTTTGGTCATTTTAAAGACGATTTTCTGTTATTCGTCTATTCTATTATCCGTCACCGCCCCGGTCCCGACAGTGACGGTTAATCGAAGTTATACTGTAATTAGGTTTATCGGTATTCTAAACTGTCTTACAATCATCTGTACATCTAATAATTAATTTACTGTTAATTTATTTGTTTTCACTATTAATGTGGTTAATTTCATTCACATAAGCTAAGTAATCGTTTTGTGTTATTTACATCTGAATTATATTATAATGTAATTTCCTTTCTTTATAGAAATCTGTTTTTACATGAATAAAGAGTTTTTATTGTAAATATAATTAAGTGTGACTGATGTTTATTAACACAATAAAACTATCTTTATGTTACAACACAATTCTTTTATAAATTCAATACATTTATTTGAGGTCTCGCGTATTGTCTCTTAATTTGCTGAGGCCTGGCCTTTGATAAGGAGCTTTTACAGTTATGATACAATAAAAAATGTTGCGCTTTTTTTCCCCCCTTTTTTTATAGTCCTAGGGATTCTACACACATAAAAAACAACTGACAAAATCTTACAGTACTTTCTTTGATACTTAATTTTAAATCGGTGTCTAGCTGATGAATTTTTGATGTTTATGGTGTAAAATACAAATTGGGTGATGGGCAATTATTTTATTATTTGATCGATGTATTAGAAGTTTATGAAATGTTAACTGTTATTTGATTTAAGAGTTTTGTTATTTATAATTTTTGGTAAGATTGCTATCGATATTAATTTGATGTTGAAATATGTGAATTCCTTTAAGCTGATACTTATAGCGTTTTCTGAAGTAAAATTTATTATATTCGTCACTCATCAAGATGATGTGGAATTCTTTGACACAGTTTTAATGATACGTGATTAAACTGTTACTGGAACTGAAATAAAATCACTTTTATTTCCCTTCTTTTTGATATTATTGGATCCAAAACTGTCCTTCTTTTAGTGTTACAATCCAAATGCTCCTTCCTCCTTCTTGCTTCAACCAACCTCCTTCTTCCCTTTTTTTGTAGTAACCTCTTTTCTTATTTCTCTCTCTTCACTTGTTTATTATATTATATATTTAGCACTACACTTTAATACACATATGCACACTGAATATTTTCTTAAATTATATGAGTTACAATTTCTGAGGATATATATATATATATATATATATATATATATATGTGTGTGTGTGCTTAGATTTGATGGATGAAATTGGACATGAATTGAAATGGGTTATGTGATGGGCAGGTTGAGGTGTGTGACTATTTTGGTGACAGTCAGAGCTTGTGGTTGATGATATGGTACCCTGAGGTGATAGTCTATTTATAACCTGAATAAGGTATCATTATATAAAGGATGGTATAATTTTGTTTTGTACGACTTAATAAAGGTTTCTGGTTATTAATAATAGTTTTACAATATATATACAATAAACTATTTCACTTATATGGTGTGGATGTTATGAATTGTAGGTTATGTTATCTTAATCTAGGCTAAATTTTGAATTGTTTTTATGATAATTATTATACAAACGGTAAAGTTGGCCTATCTAGGTCGTATGATGGTTTTTGTTATAGTCTGACTGTTATATGTATTAATTTTATATTCTTTACTGCTGGGCACATTGAACTGAGTCTTTAAAATGTGTTGTTAAATGATTGTACGATTATTTACAAAGACCGTAACAGTTGGAGGGAAGCCTCAAGGAGTAAACTCAATGAGTAATTGTTCCGCCCCAATCAAATATTCTCTAGATACGTAGTCTCACAGAACAGACGTCTACTAAGACGTCTAAAATCTGGAACTTTGTCGCTGGACACAGAGCATTCAAGAAACATCTAATCGGGTGATTTGAAATCCCAGGCTTTGTGGCAAATATATGGAAGCTGCAGAACACTTCTGAAGTGTGAAGTACTGGAAGCAAAGAGACTACTGATGTTCAGAAGATATAGATAGATGATCTAGTGAAACAAGTTCTGCCCCTTACGAAAGATATAGAGCTAAGTTGCCTGGATTAGGACGTGGAAGTACACAAAAAGTCTTTTAGGCTGAGGATTCCCAACCTTTTTATATCCATGTACATTTTAAATTTTAGGAAAGGTTTTTTTTATATAAATAAATTGTTTAAGGGGTCACAAAGCCACAAATTGTATTGACACCTAAAACTTACTCTTAACTGATATTTATGAAAGAGATTTAATTATGTGATACTTGTTGCTGCTTTTGTTTAACACTTTAGATACCATATCAATATAAAAAATAATGATACTGGCGTACCGAGTATGATGTCCTATTTCTATCTTATCATTTTCCTTAGTATATTTTTGTTTCACTACATTAGTAAACAGTATTTTCTTTATCATATTAGGAGCCACATATAGGTTATGCAATCATTTTTATCCTTGAACCACCTCTATGCTATAATGGGTTATCTCTCTCCCCCCTGCATGACCAATCACGTCCTAACCTAAGCAGCAAATGTTTCAAATTGTACCATACGAAGAAGACGTTCAGCAACTAAGTTTTTTTTAATATGTATAAGCTTATTTAGTATGTAGTTTTACTCTTATTATCTGTTTTTATATTTTATATTAGTAAATTTTATCAATATATTTAGTAAAGGAAAGGCTTAACAACAAAAATACACTAACAACACAAAAACTGTATAGTTAATTCTTTCCTTTATTTTATATTCACCACAGTGCTCTAGTGATTCTATGTTCTATAATATATTTAGTGTAGACATAGATATTGCATTTAAAATTTTTTTAACCATTATTTATATTTTATGATAACATAGTTCATAAGCCTTAATGTAAAAAAATAATAATAATAATATCAGAATTATCTTTTCCGGTAAAAATTCTGGAAAAATCACAAAATTAAGTGCCATTTTCACATGGCGCCCAAAGTGTTAACAAGGATATCAATCAGGTTCAATTTTCGATGTAAACCTTAAGTAATTTTCGATACACATTCTATTTCTATATTCGTTTTTAATATAATTAATATCACAAAATTCACTTTCATGAAAGTAGGTAGAAACAAAAAGGACTCAAGAATTTCAAAGCTTGGCTGCGGATATTCTGCTTTAGTTGTCTTTCAAAATAACGCAAGACTTTCCTGCTTTTGAATGCCAACTTCATAGAACTGTCACTACTCATATCAATGAAAGATTCATTATATGTCATGTCTTTTGACACTTCTTTTTCTTCTGTAAATGGGGATACAAAAGCTGATTGCAGTGCTGTACTGAATTGAGGTATTTTCACAAACAATTTGAAGGGATGTTTAATGATTTGAGAAACACTTTAACATTGTTCTAATGTGACTACAAATCCAAATATTTCTTGAGTAATTATCTGCAATTAATTTCTCCAGGCCATTTCACCTTCCACATACCACTAATAGTCTGGTTAGGAACCTCTGATCTAGGAAATAACACCCACATACTAAATAAAATAATTTATTTTTAAAAGCAATTGTTTGGACTAATATTATTCATTAAGGAAACAAGAATTTTACATCATTGGTCAAACAAACCAGTAGAATTTCAGATATTGCTTGTTCAAATCCTTTGTAAATGATTATTTGATAGAAAGACACGAACGATTACTGTTGGATCAAATAATTTAAATTAAAACTTGTTTTGTGTTTAAAGAGCTGGAGCAAAGCACCAACAGACAGACCTACTTTCTCAGCTATTCGAGAGTACTTGCTTAGATCAACGCCTCCTACAATGAAAGCTCTACAAAGGCTGTCGGAACCTGATAAACTTGGCATTGAACCTGGAGACCAAATTGCAATCATTGATGGAAGGCCAGAACTTTATTGGTGGAGAGGACAAAATCTGCGCACATTTGATATTGGACAATTTCCAAGGTATGAAATTATAGATGTTAGGCCTATGTGGATAATGATTTGATTTACTCAGTACACGAAATGTAACGCAAGTTTGGAAGTTGTTAAAAATTTTGACCTCAATTTTTTAATGATCTTCACATTTCATAGCCTCGGAAACCGAAAATGTGATTTTCGACAAGTCATCTGTCTGTCGTTCTTGTTTGTGCGTAATTATGATAGCAGCCACAAAAATTAAGATAGGAACATGAGATTTTGGTATAGAGGAGTGTAGTGTGCTTGTAAATAACTGTATTGAAATTTAGAAAAATCTAATTTTAAAATGTCAATATGATAGCCAAATAAATATTTTTTTTGTTCCATATCTTTTGTGTTATTCAACTTACAACACTAAATTAGATACAAATTTGTATGTTTCAATTGGACATGTAGTGGTACCAACAATGTGATAACAAATAGTGAAGTTATTGTCGAAAATGTAATTTTGTACCCTGGCTTCCTGAAAAACTGATATTCCTATAGCTACAAGATCTGGCAGGGCTGTCACCAACATAATCGTAGCGAGTGAACACTCCTTCACATGTGTATAATTTCCATACCTGACATGAGCGAAGTGAGTGTACGCTTTTTAATATATAATGTTTTTAACATCAAAATAAAAATTTACAAGGCCTTCATAGTTGTGTACAGTATATCACTACTTTCTTGATGTTGGCTAAGCTGTAACTAACCTCGTAGATATGTATATATTACAAAAACTCCATTGGTGTCGCTGTCTAGATGCTGTGCAACTCACTATGTACATGTCCATGACTGGGTCGTGTCAGATCTCATAACTATACAAATATCAAATTTTCTTGAGAGATTGGGATTCGAAATTATATTCTTGACAATAATTTCATTAATTGTCATCGTAGAAAGGTGGGCTTGGTACCATTACATAAAGAATTGAAATCTGTAAAAAATTTTAAAGTTATTGTGTTATAAAGTTTAATAACACAACAGATATAGAACACTTAATGAACATGTTAGTTTACTGAACTGGTACAGTTAAATAAATTACCTTAATTCTACACTTCACAAACCTGTCTTTTGTTTTTCTCTAACGTGACGATCATTTTTCCTCTTCCTTCAAGCATTATCAAACAATAATATTTCTTCCACTTTAAAAAAAATATATAAATAAAATTGCTTGCGAATATATATAAAATTCACAAAACAACACTAATACTTATTGGTCCATTATAACAATTATGCAAAATTTGTAAATTATTGTTGATACCCATTTAGCTGTGGCCAGTTTCAGTTAAAGTTTCTCCAAATTTTGAGGTTTTTGTCTTATTATTATGTTTTTTAAACCTTACTTTAATGAATCTGCCTGTTTCTCTAATGTAATGTTTGTTGCAACTGATTTTGTAGATCCTAGTCATATTGATGATAAACCTGAAGAAAGAGGCGAAACGATCGTCATGTAAAATAAAACCAAAAGACAAGACCATAAGCTGTTGAATTGAATTAAACTAATTAAAAAAAAAACACTGTTAAAAATTGCTTCCATTTTGACATTATTAATTAAATTTTCTGAATTTCAATAGTGTTCTATATGAACACACTATAGCTCCCTAAACCAAATTTTATGATTTTATCTTATTTTTTGTGGCCGCTATTATCTTTATGTACATACGAAAACGATGATGGAGGATGGCATGTCGAAAATAACTTGACCATGAAATGTGAAACTAAAATTTTTTTTCACTAAAGTTATAATTTTTTTAAAGATTGAACTTACCCTATACTGAGTTTGTAAAAAATAACTGTTGACGTGAATTAAAACATGTAATTAATTGTTATTATATTTGTTCAGATGTTTAGTTGACCCAATGAGACGGAAGGACCAAACAGATATTAGTAAACCTTTAACCAACTCATTCATCCATACTGGACATGGTGATCCATATGGTCAGTCTTGGGGAAGTCCTGCGGAAATTGATGAAGTTTATCTACGCAATCCTATGGATCCTCCGGATATCTTAGGACTCCCTGAGTCTGCTCCTGGACCTCCTACACCAATCCTGCTAGACCGCAAGAAACGTAAGTACAGATAGACATAGTATTATGATTGAAAAGAAATAAAGTATACTTTTGGTTGCATGTTATATAAAGGAATGATTTGTATGTATTTTTTCATTAAATTTAATTTTGAACTGGTCTGAAGGTAACCTACTTTCTTGCATCATTCAATGCAAAAGAAACTTATTTGTTATCCCTCTGAAAATTCTTAGTCTGGAGGTTTTGGTTAAAAGATGAATTGAACTGTGGACATTATAGAAGGTTGAATATTTCAAAATTAATTTAAGCTATTTCAATTTAATTTTTGTGAAATGTAAAAGTTCACGAGAATGTTTAAATCGCACGTAAGATGTAACATGCAGCCACTAAATGTATATTACTTATGTGGCCTAAATTTAGCACTTGGGGGTTGGAATACAATTATTTCTGGGCATTTATCTGGCACACCAAACTCACATTGGATTCAAAGCTAGAGTTGATGAGGTTATTACTAATTAACTATTAAGTAATAATTATTAATATAACCTAATGAATTAGCGTGCAGTTACAAACTAAATGACAAATCTGAAACAGCCTAACTAGGCCGTGCGAAGTACGTAACATTAATCCTGTGAATTTACATCTCTGCTAGCAGTATCCAACGGCCCCTAAAAATATTGGTAGCTTCAGCGATGGTTAATTAACCCGTTGTAATAGATTTTTATGGTAACTTAATATGGGACTGATCGAACACATGATGTCACCTGTTTGTTGGTTTCTTCGATCAGCTGATTGCAGTTCAGATCAGTGTCCATGACTCCCTGATTTTTACCCACTCATTCAAGAAACGAAGGAACCCGAACGGTTCCGATTGGACTACACCAGTGAAGCCTCGAGATTATATATATCTCGGATCATCACAAAAACAAATATACTATTTGCAGGTAATTTGAAAAATATCTAAAGGATCCTATGTACCTAAAGTTAATTTTAGCGGATTTTGGACGTTATATTTGAGTTAATGAATTCTGTCAATAAATGAGGATAATGGCATTATTGTGTAAATAAATGTATGTCATATAAGATTTGTTAATCGCCATTCCGAATATTGATATATTAAATAATAAATAAGCCTTACCGTCTTCAGTAAGATGGTAAGTATGTTGTTTTTATTTCTTGAGAATAATAAATATTTAACAGTGTTACTTAATAATATATACGAAGTAATCTGACATTGTTAATAACTTAATTTTTTCCTGATAGTCAAATTTTGAATATTTTACAATATTTTTGAACGAATTTCGTCATTTAAAATATATATATATACTTCCACACAAAGGAACTATAATTTATGAATTTTTAATTTTAGATTAGAAGCTCTTTTATTCTTGTACTCTTATTATGAATTGAGGAGGAGAGTTTTCAGTAGATCTTTCCCTTGACATTCCTATATATATATATATATATATATATATATATATATATATATATATATATATATATATATATATATGAAAAGAATACAGGTAAAAATACTGTCTTAAATGACAAGTACCTGTTTTAAAATAACAACTTTTTTTTAAATTATTATTATTATTTATGAAGCTGGTTTTACCTCCTTAGGCGATGTCAAGGAAGTAGTAATATACACCAACTTTTGGGCATTACATTTAGAGAATCTCTTTTTATTAGATTGTATGATGAGACTTGAGACTTGGTATGCACCATGATGGGAGGAGTAACTTGTTTATCATAGAAGATTTTAAAACTGCTTAAAACCAATGAGGGCCTGTTGTATGACAAGCAGGTGAAAAATTATCCTAAAAAAATAAGCTATTTTAAAATTTACCAACTAATATTTGGGAGATATTATGACTAAATGGCCTAACTGCATTGAATCGTAGATGACGGCAGAATAGGAATGTTATTTTATTTGTGGACAATGCAACATTGTATCTCGATATAAGATTAACTAATGTAAAATTAATGTTCCTTCCCTCAACATCACTTCCTGTTCTCAACCTCTAGATCAGGAACAAACAGTTTCAAAGTTCATTATAGTCAGAGTTCTTATATTTTGTCAAAAATGGAGGACATTTACATCAGTCGATAAACATTGCAAAAACTACTGTTTTAGACACAATTTTGTAGATATGCTCAGCTTTAAAAGAAGTCAAAGCTAACAAAGTTAAAAACTGTTTTATTACATCGGGTTGACATTGTCGTTAGTGAAAACAACATTGACAATGGAGTAAATGAATTAGATAATTAATTGCTAGACGATACACTTTGTACTGAAGACCAGTCGACCTACATCAGGGTTCTTTTAACCCAGCGGATTCAGTTGAAAACAATATGCAGTAGAACCCCTCTAATCCGTCACCTTCGGGACTGGGGGCATGGTCGAAACGCAAAAATGGTCAGATTATCCGAAAAAAGTCAATATTTATTACATATTATATAAAGAGATTTTTTTTAAGTGATATATAAACTTTTAAAAGTCTATATATAAACTTTGCAAGTACTATAGCAAATCAATAGAAACAACACGAGAGATGACACAGCACTGAAGCAGAAAAGCGATAACAAACCGGAAAGAATGGCGCCAGATGGGCGTGAGTCATCGGCAAGTCGGCACAATATCGCGAGCTCGAGCACGGTCGGATTAGAGGGGTTCTACTGTAATTGACAATGACAATTTGTGTTCCAATAGCTAAATTTCCAGGTCTTACAAGTACAGTAGCACCTCTGTTAACCGGCCTCGGATTAACCGGCCTATATCGTAGTGTACTAGTTGGATGAGAGTTTCCGAAAATAAATTGTAATTGAAACACCAAAGCGGCGGCGATATCAAACGACTTTGTCGATAGCGGTATCCCATTGTCGGCAGTGTAAAAACACTGCGGCACCAAAGCTGCGGCGATATCAAACGACTTTGTCGATAGCGGTATCCCATTGTCGGCGCCGTAAAAACACTGCGACATTGGCACCCGTCGGTATAGCAGAAATACACCCACAAAAACGTTTGATGGACCGCTTTTTTTCCATGAATCATTTTAGTATACATTATAGAAAACATAACATTTCTTTTCAGTTTTCTTCTTGTCTTTGACTGGTATATTACAGTAAATAAAAATGAGTGAGTTACGAAAACGGAAGCGTGTGTTGGTTTCATTTGAGGCGCGGTTAAATGTGTCAAAAGACTTGACAGAGGGGAATCTGTAAAAGAGCTTTGTAGTGTTTAATTTTTTCATGTTTGATGTATAATATACATAACATAATATATACGATACATTTATGTACAATAAAATGAGTTGCAATAACACCTTAATTCCATAATTCTTAGCGCTACCTGATTAACCCTTTAACGCGGTAAGCCGTTCCGAGCGCTAGACCCTCTGGTGCGGTAATTAAAATCGTCGACTAACATTTCCTTCTCTTGTGGATTGTCTGGCGGGACATTATACGTATTTACATTTACTGTAACTTCCTCATTATCTAAGATTATTGCGGTATCATTAGCCACATTGCATATATTTACAACTTCATCACCACTATCATGATTACCTTCAATATTTGGATCACAATGGAACTCCATTTGAGCGTAATCCAAAAAAACTCGCGATTATTATCACTTTGCGGTTCCCACATTATCACTAAAACACAATATACACTAGAACTAATCACACGATCTACTGTCAAACTGTTAAAAATATTACACTTATAAATAAATCAGGTTATAATAACCTATAACAAACGAGAGCCCTCCACGAACCCGCTACAGTTGTTTGTATATAGCCACGTGTTGTTTCCTTTTCTGAAGGTCACGGTGGTCTAGAAATAAAAATCAATAACTCAACAGATGGCATTTCTCTTGGCAATGTTCTGGGTATACGCTCAGTTCATAAAAGTTCTTTATTTAGACGCTAGAATCCAGCACGTACCGCAGCGACATTTAGCGTCTTTAGACGGGCGGCAGCACCAGAAGGTGAAAGTTTGGCCGCGTCTATAGACGGTTCACCGCGTTGAAGGGTTAAATAAGCTTTCTTTGAACGAAAACCGATTTTTCACGGGAACCTCTGATTAACCGGCCAAACGGGCAACCGGCCCGGGTGTCAGTCCCGACTAGACCGGTTAAGAGGGGTTCTACTGTAAGGAAGCTGCAGAGGAGGTAATAAATTTTTTTTAAACAAGGCACAGAAAGAGCTCGTCTAATTTTCGAACGTCTGCACATGTTGAAAATACTAATAAAAAACTGTATTAAGCCAAAGAATTTTTTTCATAATAAGGTTACTGTATTGATAAATTAGTGGGAAAATTCTTCATACTGTAGTAAATAATTTTTAACTAATCTTTAATTTTTAACTAATAGTTCATTAGTTCGTTTCTCCCCTCCTCCCCCCCCCCCTACTTTTTTCAATCTATGTTTCTCATTTGTTTATTCATTACTGTAATACAAAATTTTACTAAATAGAGAATTCATTTAATCTTACAAAATTGTGTAAAATTATTTGTATAAGATGAAAACTACTAGGACTATTATGTCTACTTCAGAAACTTCTATAATGCAGTAGATAATCATTTTTCAATACCAATGTTTAATTAATTTCACTTTTATTACCGAACTCTATGTGGTTCAAAGTTATGTGCATTATTAGAGTAGGCTATATGCTATTGGATTATTGTGATTTCTCAGTGAGACAACATAAAACTGCAGTATATGTATGTACGGTACTGTAGTTTGTTAATGAAAATGTGATTCAAGTTCACAATTACAATTTTCTGAATGTTTTCAATATCGTCGTAAGATGCCACTTTAGCGGCTTTATCGTACGTAAACGCCCGGCCTACAAAATTGTATTTTCCCCAATAACAGACATTTTATGCGGTCCTAGCAGTGTCCATTATTGGGAAGTTTGACTATGTCAATAACTAAAACCTAAGTATTGTTTTTAGTATAATATTTTGTGCTAAGTAATAACGTTGTTTCTTTCAGATACCATAACTAATATTGAGCCACGTTTTTCAACTTTTACGCCTCCTTCGAACAACTTTTTTGGTCTAGATCTAGCCATTCCTCAGTGGTTAATGCCTTTAATAAACATACCTTCGTACGTAGGTAATTATTGTAAATAAGGTGATCGCTCTGTGTTGATGTCAACTAACATAGACAGCTGGTGTCAGCCTTAACAAATTATTGCTTTCATATTCATTTTCACTTTAGAAATAGATAACATTTTCCTGTCACTGTAGTCTTAAACTGTATATCATTTATTTTACATATTAAATAGATCGCCAATCTCTATGGTATTGTTTTAGAAGCTTAGAAATTAGAGGCTCTAAATGCTGTCATCTAACGGCGCACTTCAAGGACAGCATGTCATATTGCATGCTCCACACCAGCGCATTCTAAATCTGAACCCACATAACTACAACTGTTCAACCAACTTATTGAAGCGCACATTTTCGTTTGCTTTGGGTCTTCTTCTTAGATATAAATGTAAAATGATAGTCATAACTTGATCTATTAGGATTTTCCAATCTCGTCTGAATTTAACTCTTTGATGAGTGCCTTCATCGTGTAACATTGTGTGGGCTTTAATTCCTAATGAATGTAAACTTCATATTATATTCTAGGTTTTGCATCAAGTGCTAATGGAAAAATCATATAATGGGTAAAACATACCATTATTGTCGAAAATTAGTGTTGGAGTTGCATGCTATTTAGCACGAATAACAGGTAAAAAAACTAGATCTTATGGCACGAGAAAATGAAAGAAGGTAATGTAGTTTATAGGCCATATCAACAATAAAATTACAACATGGTGTGACAAGCAACCCGTAACCACAGTCTATCTATTCTGATCATCAACTATTGTTCTCTAATATTCAAAAATGGTTATTTATTTAGACTTAGAATGTGTATTTAAATTACTTCTTCTGCGCTTCAGGAGCTCACAATCCCGAAGCTCCTAGCTGGATCTACGCCTTGGATGAAACTTCATCTTTCCTATCAGGTTTCTTTTCAGCAATTGTTCTTTTTCATCGTGATACTATTAGAGTTTTCGAAGGCTAGGAGTCTTTATTTTATGGTCGTTTTTTATAACTCTGATGAACGAGAGGTTTTTCACAACAAGAAAATAATTGATTCTTTTTAGATTTTTAATTTTTTTCTTGTTTTTAAGGCAAAACAACCTTTCATTCATTGCCTTTAAGAAAATAAGAAGAAAAGAACATAAAATAAATACCTCCAGTCCTCCATTTCTCAAATGGGTACAAGAGTTGGTCAAAAAAAACCTGATAGAATAGATGAAAGATGGGGATATAACCCAAGACTACATGACAAAATGTGTAGATCCAGCTAGCCTCCCTCGTAAAATAAGCTTGTATAAAAATTGCCTCTATAAATAGGGTTAAAGAAAATTGATTGTTTGATATAAAGACAAACTGAGGCACACTTACATGTCCCAAATCCAAATCTGTCTCATAGTGAGCATTGTTGATATGTCGGATATGATTACTTGTTTTAATGAGTCGTCAAGAAAATCAGTAAACAAATATATTTATTATAAAAAATAGTGAAATGAAACAAACAAACAAAGATTTAAAACTTATTTTTATTTATTTATTTTAAAGGAAATCATGTCTTGTGTCATGTTATACTTTCATTGAAATTCTTTATGCTTTTTTGTTGAAAATAACTGCTTTAACTAGATTTCAGTTTTATACATTTAATTTCATCACTAATCTTTCTGTGTGACTTTTAATGAAAATATGTTGATTTTTAATTGTTTTTTAAATGTTTAGTTATTTGTAGCTTGTTGCTTTTGAAATTGCTTTAGTGTGGATTTACCATTTTTAACCCTCCAACTGTTCAATGTTAAAGGTTTTATTTTCTTAAAAAATTAATAAAAAATATTAATTTTACACAAAACCTAACTTATAAGACATCATTTTTCTCAGAAAGATGCATAGAATCCATCTATGTAAAAAAAAAATTTTTTTTTGTAACGGTTTTGGAGTAAGTATGTTACATGTCAAAAACGACAATATCATTTTTCAAGAAAAAGCTGATTCATCCAAAATCAAAAGCTTACCACCTTTTTCTAAGATATACAAAAGTTTTTGTGTACTATTTGTGAATATATTTAGGAAAAAAAAAAATTGTTATATTTTTAAAATTAAAAAAAATATTTTACGTAAAAACTGAATTTTCTCTTTATTTTTTCAAAAAAACATTAAAAATAGTAAAATATATTTTATACAGAACTTCTATAAGTCATTATATTCAGAAAGGTGCATAGATTTTAGGTGTGTAGTGAAAAAAAAAGTTAGATGTAAAACATTTGTAGTTTTTATGTAAAATAACCAAAAATCGGAAAGTAGCGTAGGCAAGAATTTCACAGAAATGGTAATGTACACCATAATAAAAAATTTTTTGGAATTTTTTCAACCTTAAAAACAGGTTTGTAATATATTTGTGAACATATTTAGAAGGGGAAAAAAAACATTTGTTACATTTTCAAAAAAAAATTATCATTTTTTTAAAAAAAGGTAACTTTATTCTTTTCTTTTCAAAAATTTACCAAAAATAGTAATATGTATGGAAAACACAAATTCTATATATTATTATATTTAGAAAGGTGCATATAATTTAGCTGTCTAGTGGAAAAAAAGTTAGATGTAAAACATTTGGAGTTTATATGTGAAATACCAAAAAATCCGAGAGTAACGCAGGCAAGAATTTCACAGAAATGGTAATGTAAATCCTACAAAATTTTTTTTTTAATATTTTCAACAGTTACTACATATTTGTGACATATTTGTGGATAAAAGTTGCTAAAAAGAAAAATCAATTTTGAAAATTTTCATTAGACATGGGTCATTTATGATAAAAATCTAGACGTTGAGGTTAGGGCTGTGAAAAAAAAACCAAAAATATGAAATATCACTAATAAATACACTCTACAAACATTGACATATTTATTATAAGTTGTATATACATTTATATATTATGTATATACATATTATAATAAATAAATGGTTTCTTGAAACTAAAAGTTCCAATAGCAAATCTAGAACTAGGTCTGACTAGTACAAGATTTGGCTAGACTAGGCCGAAAATATGAATTATCACTCATAACTACACTCTTCAAACATTGACACATTTATTTTAAGTTGTATAAACAAATTATAATAAAAAAATCACTTAGTGAAACTTATATTCACTATAAAAACACAAAGCTATTGCACATTGAAATTTCCACATCGGCAAAAATCTTGCGAGATCGAAGTAACAAATTTGAGGTTATTCTACATTTTATAAAGTACTACAGCCTTTGTATTTTTCCTTGTACAGATGTGTTTCAAATACAAGGTTAAACATTGAAACCTCCTCTTTACAGTTATATCAAAAACGACAAGATTGTATAAAAATAAAGATCGGATTCTTCAAGACTGTCTAGATACTGAATATCGCAAACCGGTCTGAAAGTTCAAAGGATCATTTCCTAGAATGGATATAACTCGTAAACTATATAAATTAGGATGATTTCGTCTTCATAGTTCGAAAGAGGAAGAAAAATACTATATAATATTGTCAACTTGTAACATTTGGACAAGTTTTACCATTTCGAAAAAATATATGAACATATAGGTGATATTTTCTATATAAAACTCGCCGCGAGAAACTGTCGCAATCTAGCGCTAACAAGGTAAACTTCAGTCTAGTCTTATTTCTGTACTACTCGCTACATAAAATTTTCTAAACTTGGTTATGACAGATTGAAAGATTACCTATTCAATGGTATAGAATACATTTCGATAATATAATATCTACTAGGATAAAAGTTGAATTGCAAAAAATGTAATTTTTAGCGTGTAAAAAGGAGTTAAAATTCTTGATTTTGTTTAATTTTTATATAATAAAAACTATTTCACCTAGAAACAAATGAAAACCACAGATTGGATGAGAAAGAAACGATCTATGGAACAGTGTTATGTTTGATCAATTTGACAGAAATGTCAAATTAAGAATATTAGACAAACATGACGTTAGTTTTGTTTACAAATTGTTACCGCAAATATTTGACGTTACACATCAAAAATACGTGAAATTCAGCAATTTTTGGAATATTATTTATAACTTTTGTGGTATTTATTTTGCATGATTATGTATCTACGCTTTCCAACACTATTTTGTTTAGTGCAATAGGACGATTCTAAGTGAGCGAAATGTTGAATTGCAAAATATGTGTTTTATAGCCAACTTGTCCGGAGAATGGGTACGGTTTTGGGCCTTTAACAGTTGGAGGGTTAAGAAAGAAAATGTTTTAAAGTGGTACACGATGGGTACAAAATTTTAAATAGTTGATACAAAATTGACATACAGTGGGTACTAAAATCTCACTCAATGTATATGTTGACATGAAAATGTGCCAGTCCAATCTGTGGCAGAATTCCACCCAAATAACCCAATACAGTGTACTCCTGATTGTCCGCGAAATTGGGTGGCACAGACATCGCGGACAACGAAAATCGTGGATAATCTATAAAAATCCTAAAAATAAAGGGAAACTACTGTAATAAAAAATAGTTTTGACATAAAAAGACTTTAATATACTGTACATAAAACACATAGTACACAGTACAAACTTATAAATTAAAAACATTTTAATGTTCATATTACGTGAAATAAAAAAGTGTAATAAACGAGAAGTTTTTGTAGTAAAATAAAAGAACAATACAGGAAGCACATTACACTACACTAGTTCTGTACTGCAATTTTAATTACCTGATGGTTTTTTAAAAAATCAAACATTGTTTTTTTGTTTCTTACTGAGAATACATCGTCACTTGATCCTTGACTGAACTTTTCTTAGTATCAGTTTTTCAGCTAACTGCGCATCGTCGTCTTGTTCCTCTAAATACTGGAGCAGTAAGCAGTCCATTGATGTGTTGTAGGGCCATTTCGTGTGTCAATTGCGTGTGCACGTTCGTTCCTTCTTCCTCTTCACTTACTCTTTGCTCTTCGTTCGCCCCTCTTGCTTTGTCTGGTATTTTTTGGTCCGTCAGTTGCTCAAATCCTGGCTCATTAGCAACAGTCCAACCACTCTAGATAGTAAGCTTATCTCTACTGCACAATTTCGTTATCGTAGTTTTACTGATTGTTACCCATACTAGACAGGTAAAGATAACCGTAAAATTTTATTACTAATTTTTTCCGCAAGACTCACGGATAATCGGGAGTACATTGTACTCTATTTGTATATTGTTTCATAATTTGCAATCCATTTTTAGTTATCCAGTATATGAGGTATAGGGTAAGATTTGTAATCATAAAAAATTTCAACCTATGTTTTTGACAAGTTTAAATCTTTGTTTCATGGCCTCAAGAAATTGAAAAAGTGATTATGATTTTGGCGTCCGTTGTGTCTGTACATAAGCACGATAGTGGCCACAAAAATTAAAATAGGAGCATGAAATTTGGTTTAAAGGACTATAGTGTGGTTATGTCCTTTTATAGAACCCTATTGAAATTTATTAAAATGTAAAATGGTGGCCACTTTAAACAGTTTTCTGTTCATATCTTGTGTGTTACTCAACTTTTAACACACTAAATTAGATAAAACTTCGTAGATTTCAATTCTGCCTGAAATAGAACGAACCTTAGTTCTCTTCAATAACCAATTGTTGAAGTTATTGTCAAAAATATAATTTCAAACTCTGACCTCCCTAGTTACAAGATCTACCAGGGCCGAGACAGATGAGCAAAGCGAGTGACAACTTTTTAATATATACATAATTTAAGACCATACCCAACCTCAAGAAAATAGTAATAAACACAATTACAGTATTCAAAAAACCTGTGTAACAACTGTTTTAAACAAACTTACCCTACTGGATAAGACTCCTTGATGTACCAAAACAATTTCATTTCCAACAAGGCCCAAGACACCAACTTTTGGGCGTTACATTTAGACGGCCCCAACTTTTTTTATTACATTGTATAATGGGGCTGAGTAAGTACCATGATGGCACACATCAACTTATTTGTTGTTTTAAAACATTTATAAATTGTCATAACCAATAACGTCGAAATTTTGATTAAATTTTAAGTCTAACTATGTAATATACTGGTATAAACGGTGCAAAAAGATTATACGATCTTTCTCAGCAACCCATCCACAAAACCATATGAAAACTTGTTATGATTACTGTTCAGAGATGACGAGTGGTGTAGCGAGTGTACAGCGAGGTGAGGAAGGAGCAGCATCGTTGCCAGGGAAACTAGGCCAAGGCCAAAAACATTACTCACTGTGTACATGCACTGAAAAGATCAGTCTTGCAGCACGTATTTTCTTGCTTATATAGTAGTCAATTTTGATGTTATATCAATAAAAAGGCCTCTAATAATCCCTATGTCATGTCATTCAGGTGCATGTTTTTAGAATAGTGTGTAGTATGAGTGACAGCTCGTATCGGCCAATAGTAGATGCATTCCTTCCGCTACACCATTCTTGATGTCCGAGCAGTAATTATTAAATGCATTTATATCTGTTGGCTGTTTGATCTTATATGCTTATCTTCAGTGTGTTGAACCATAGAGCATTAAATGTGTTAACGCTTTTTTTTTTCCCATGTTATCGCTGTTTCTTTAACAGTTCTTTTTACTGTCACTTTGAAATGTTTTGTGGGATTTCTGATGTAGAGTCCCACAAATTAGTTTGTTTTTAAAATTATTCAATTACAAAAAAATACAAAACAAGTACTGTTAATCTCGAGGTTCAAAAAATAAATAGGTTTTAAAATTATAAAAACTATTTTGTATGGACAAAAATCAGGATATTTTGTATGGACAGGAGACAGGCTTACCTTGGAAAATGGTCCTTGGTATTACCTAATAGTACATAAGTAAGAAAACACACACACAAAAACACTAAAGTTTTGAAATATTTCGTAAACACTGTTCACTTTCTCAATCAGTAGAGTTAAGAAGAAGAAGAAGAAAGAAAGAAATAAAAGAAAAAAATCTGTGGTACGACACTCAGTCTTCTCCTTAACTCTACTGATTGAGAAAGTGAACAGTGTTTACGAAATATTTCAAAACTATAGTGTTTTTTGTATGTGTTTTCTTACTTATGTACTATTAGGTAATACCAAGGACCATTTTCCAAGGTAAGCCTGTCTCCTGTCCATACAGAATCTAACCAATCTAATAAGCTATGTGCCCTATCAAATTCTAACCAATTAGGATATTTGATATCTTAAAAACAAATGAAAGGTGTGTAATGGAAATGAATAAGTGATTGGTGAATATCATACAAAAATTATGATGGATTGTTTAGTTGGTTATTATAGCTTTTAATGAATTTTGAGAGAGTTGTAAATTTACAGTGTTGAATCATTTCCTCGAGGGATAAATCAGATTATATATTCCGCTCACCAATGTTTCTAGGCTGACATTATACATAAGCTATGTAGCTGTTTTTTTATCACTAGACTTTTATTTATAACGCTAAATGTTCTTCCTGGATCTAATAATCATGCTGCCTGTTTGGATGCTCTTTTTTTAAACTTGTTACATTTAATGTGAATTCTATCACTGTTTTCATATTGCACAAATTATATTAAGTGGAGGTACAAAATATGAATGATATTATTTTGGTATCGGTTTTGATGATTTCAAATGGGTAAATGTTGTGTTCTTAGTTGGTAATAGTGAATAAGTTTTAATAATTGGGTGATTTTCATGTTATGTATTATAATTTTCTGTTTTCTTTCCTGTTTAGTTTTTAATTTTTTTTTTCTTTACGTTTAAGTCAATTTTTTAATATCTCTCTACGATTCACCCTGTATGGTATTGAAAGAAAACTCAAAAATTACAAGTGAACAATAAATTTATTAACTTCACCTTCTTTAAATGAATGAATAATATAATACATATTGTAATACAATTTTAACCTCTATGTGTGGTCAACACATATTCTTTTATTTTCAATAGGGTTAAATAAATCAATTTAATTTAAATCAAATTAGATCAAATCTCCTTTTTTCTGGGTCTGGCGATATTATGAAAATATATCGGAATATATTAGAACTACACTAATCTTTTATTCTATAATTTAAAATGTTCAATAAACTTAACTAAAAGTCTGGAACAAGTATAAATTTCAAAGTTCTTACAGTAATAAATATAATTTTCATATTGAAATTGTTCTTCTCTAAATTGAATTAATATATAAGTTGGAGAAGATTACCTTTACTTGTAGGCTTGATTTTATTTTTTTATTTTTTTTTTAACAATAAAATTAATATAGCTTAATTGTATATCAATACTTTTTCTATATTTATTTGTAGTTTATTTATATACCTTTTCTCTTCTTATAATTCTCATGTAAATTTTATTATTTCTTGATAATAGATTTTATTAAATGAAAATTTATAACATTTCTGTTGTCTACTTGACTAAAACTACCTAAATCTAAAAAAAAAAACATTGAGAAAATATAATTTTTATTTTTTTACAGTATTTAGTATTTTTACATAGCGCTTTTAAGAGTTAATACATCTAACCACCTTGAAAAAATTCCATAGAAGTCCTTTTGTGTCCTCCAAAATTTTAACAAATAATCTTACAACTGCAAAACATGGCCTTCAAATTATCTTTGTGCAATTCAATTCGTTCTTTTTTTTTCCTCATGTCGTTTCGTGTGCAATCAAGTCATAAACAAGCATGACCTATTTATCAGCTGTCAGAAGTTTTATGATTACATCCAGCAATTTCCTGAAAATATTAGTTTAACATTAAGTTTATATATTTAATTATTACAGTGTTTATTTTATTTAATACATAAAGAATAATGTGGACTTTTTTATAAAAAAAAAAGTTTACCAAATTTGAACTATTTGTTTCTATAATAATTTTGATAATACAAATATGGTTAATTTAATGATTATTCGAATTTTGTAAGTGTTATTAACAATTTACTTTAGTTAGTCTAAAATTCCAAAACTTATAACAGTTAAAATATATTATAATATATTAAATTATAATTTTGAGTTTAGTATAGTTTCAAAGAATTATTTACTATACGAGTTCTTTAGTTATTTTATTGTTTCACTATTCTTTTTGAGTTTCACAAGAATCAGATACTTGTAGTTAATAATTAATTTAACTCTGCTATATATAAAAAAAGAAGTTATAGTATGAACTTATAACTTTGGAATTTTAGTATCATTATAGGGATTTAGGTAATTGTCCTGATGATTTTGAAAATAACCGCAATTTCAGGTTTATAGAGTGTGTGTGATAGCTAGGAGTAAACACAACATCTTATTTTTTATTGCAAATCCTAAATTAATGTTCATTTAGAAAACTTATATTTTTAAATGAAAATAACTTTCTTTTCACTGTAAAATTGTGCTCAAGTTTCACTTTGAACACAATATATTTAAACTTATGTTTAAATCATATAAAAATAGTTACACAAAAAGTACTATCGATTTTTCTAAACTATTTTAATAAGAAAATTAATATTATTATTTTAAAACCCTAAAAAATAGTCAAATTGACTTCGTTCTTATTCATTAAGGCAGAAAAATATGTTGCAATTCTAAAGGAGTAAATTTACTAACACGATGTCCTTTGTCATGTTACGATTTACAACATGCTAATCAAATATCCTTTAATAAATGACAATTTTTCTTCTCAGGCCAGACTCATTTACTAAGTCGTCATTCAGCCAACAAACAATTCAACTACTCGAAGCTTAGTAATGAAAAAGGTAAAATAAAAGATCATCGTGTAACGAGACCTGCTCCAGGTAGACCTCCAGACCCAGTGTTGCGTATAGACTCTACGGGAATACCCACAACTGAAGCAGTGCTCATAGACTTCTCTGCAGATGAGTTACCATCCCCAGTGCCATCTGTAATCAGTAATATTAGCAGGAAACAAGGACATGTATCGTCATCATCATCTATATTAGATGAGCCGATAGATATTGCTGAAGAATCGGGTAAGAATTGTGTTGCTCTTCTTTAAATTTATTTTATATATATTGGTTTGCGTAGCCTTTGATGGGAATTAAACAATTTCCCTTATTAGGGTTGTAAATAACAGTTGTATGATAACTGTATTGAATACAGAAATTGAGAACTTAGCCAACTATCTGAATATGATTGCAATTTTTTTTTTTTTTTTTTTTTTTTTTTACCATTATGTAATATTGACTAAAAATAAGGTGTTTCGTGAATTGTATATATTCATTATTCTTAACTCTTTAGAGATGAACTTTCGATATTTTATATTTCTGATCCTAGGTGAACGTTATTTGTTTCAAGAACTTTTGAAGCTGTGTGTAGGGAATAAAGTAATATACAACTTTTTTACTCTTTACATTGCTACACTACAACAATCAGCTGACTGATTTGAGTGGCTTGACATATAATGTTAGTCTGCCTAGATAACTCATGATTTGTTTGTTTGTGAGGTTAGTTCGTTGTTTACATTCTGATTATTTTATTTTTTTCCGTTGTTTATATTAAGTTTTGAGTTTCTAATTTTGTAAAGATCACATTTTGAAGTCGATTTAAGAACAAGTGAAGTCGAGACTCTAATTGTAGCAATTTATTATTTTTTATGGACTTTTGGTTATGAATATGAAAGTTTGTAACATTACCTTTACAATGATACCAGAATTTTCGATAGAGCGATTTTTAGTTGGCAAAATGTTGAAATGATAAAAAATTATCTTTACAACAACCTGTTGTCGAATGCCAGTTAAAGGGTTAAAATCCAGCAGTTTCAAGGCCATTGGATATCCTGTTATTCAAGTCTCAAGTTGTCATAGACACATTCCATTAAGACTGTAATCTGGTGACTGAAACAATGTTGGTTACATTCCCATCACCAGGACATTTTTCTGCTCAGTTTTGTCTCATTTTCCACCCTTTCTTTTATAGTCGTCTGTGAACTACTCCAGCTCTTGGATGGGTAAAGGAGTCCTTGTCTATAGTCATTCTTTACAGTCAGGTATTGCCACTGTACCAATATTTATTTCTACAGTCCAAAGATATTATTCTGGAGTACCCCAGACACTTCTGTTTACATTTCCATAGTTCCTCACATTGTAGATGTTTGCTTTTCATTGCAACTCTATGGAAAAATCCAGTAGAAAAATGTTAAGACTTCATAGCTAAAGCAGGAGCGCTACTAATCGCTTCTGTAACTGCGAGATGTGCCAGTGGTTGAATTTCACCCATCTAGTCGTTGATTATTTTGACCACTACACCATGGTGTAACTCATGACAAAGGTATAAAACCACAACATCAGTTTCAGCTTGAAACCTCATACCACCAATCCCATGAGTTATATATCTTGATTGATTTATTCATCGCAATTTTGCGTTATACTGTTATACGGGAGAGCAAGTATGAAGTCTGTACTCCTTAACAGGTTAAAGCACTTGCAAATCTTAAATTTTAGTACTATACATTTTAACTTACAGATTTAATTTAAAATTATTACTTTTTGGTTTTCAGTGGAAGAGGAATATTGGAGCACTAATGAATCCATCAACTCCGAGAGAGCATATGCAAACTACCCTCATCAATCTGCAGTTGTGAATAATTCAGATACCAGAAGATCTAAAAGCCCAGATCCATTCGACACCTCTCGTATATTTGGCCCTCGTTACTACTCACATGTAACTCCTGAAAGGATAGGTAACTCATCATTGAACGAAGACATTACTACAAATGTAAACGAAAGAACGGTGAATGAAAATGGTGATATATTAGCATCACCGGTTAAAATGTTGGACGCTAAGTTTATTGCCGAATTAGAAAAACATTTAGGGCAGAAAGAAGCATCTGCAAATACAGATAAGTCTTTTGTAGATTTAAACTTTATCGGGAAAAGTCCAAACGATTCCGTTCCAGTTCTCAGGCCTCCACCTCAAACAGTTAGAAATTTACAAAGAAAACCATCTAATGTAACACCACCGACACCTTTACCCGCAGGATCTTTAGTCCAGAATTCGTGGGCATCAAAAAGTGTGAATCTTCGTTCAGATTCGAACAGTCGAGCGACACGTTCCCATAGTGTTTGTTTTCCGTCTAATCAATCCTGGAGTGATCCAAGTTTATCGAATCAACATGGTGCGACTTCATCAAGTGATCTCAGGTACGGGAATTTAACAAATCATCGTGACGTGTATAATAGTGTTAATAGTAGTGATAGTAAAAATGTGAATAGTGTCGATCGTTATCAACAAAACTTAAGTGAATCTGATACGTTGTTTAGTAAAATGTGGATAAGTCAACAAAAAGGTGAAAGAAATGGTATACATACGTATCCTTGTAGAGTGACGACGCAAAGAACTATGTCAACGGTACCAGGACATGTATATACTAGTACTAGTCAACCTCATCAATATGATCCTGTCGATACAACATGGTCGCAGTATGCTACAACTTCAAGTCAGTATGCCACCACTACACCAAAGACTCAAACTACATACAGGCCTACATATGCAGTGAGTTTATTTTAATAATTATAAATAAGACACAATGAATTAATATTTAAGCTTATGTTGGAATCATATTACCCTCCGGGACTCATTTATAGTGAGTAAAGATTTACATTTTTTTTTCGTGTATTCTTGTACACTTGGGTTAGATCCTTCTCTTTCATCTTCCCTATCAGGTTTCGCTTAATCAACTCTTCTTCTCTTCCGACTCTGATGCTATTACACTATTCAATGGCTAAGGGTCTTTGTTTTTTTCATCCTTTTTTGTATATAAGGCGATGATAACCAAGAGGTTTTTAACAATAAAGAAAAGAGGGAAAAGGAAATCATATTTTTAAAATAATTAATTAATTAAATAATTAAATAACTATTAGTTAATCAATGTTATGTTCCAATTATGTTATAAGAAAAGATTTGATATTTGACTAAAATCTTAATTAAAGGTATGCTTTCCTAAAAACAAAAAATTGTAACTTACAAAACTAACTTTAAGAATTTTATTTTAAATTTCCATTAGTTTCGTTTTCCAAGACAAATGAAAAAGCAAAACTGATTTATTATTAAAATATACTGATTAATAACTTTCTACAAATTATTGTTAAGCATTTGGTGGCATTGTAGATTATAAATAGCTCGTTCAATGAGAGTTCATCATGGCTTTGGGATCCAAAAACCGTATACCTCTTATTGGTAAGAACCTCACAATCAAAGATTATATGACTCACTGTGTGCTCTTATCTTGTGCAATTGCACCCTCAGACCACAATAAGCCCTTGATTTCTCCGAGTTGCTCCCTACCCAAGGTTAATACTGTCCGTCCAGATCTACCTTAAGGAACTTCACTTACAAGTAATTTGATATGGTAATACCTCCTAAAACTATTCCATCTTAGTTGGTGTTTTCTTTAAACCCACCTATTAATGATCCTCTTGACCAGATACACACACACTTATCCCTACTGCCGGCTCAGATCCTACAAACTGTGATACAGAACCTCGTTTAACCAATCTATCTCCCTCCTCGTTACTTTCAACTCCTGTATGCCTTTAGTACACAATGCAAAATTACCTATTTTTCCAGAGACAATTCATTGAGGTTCTCTCGGCCTTTCCAGACCAAACTAAAGTTTATGTTACTGCCTGCAAGTGGTTTAATCGCTGCCTGATTATCAGTTTACATGCAGTGGAATCATAACCCTGTATACATGTTTCTCTAACAATTTATCCAGTGCCAGAAGTCATGCTGATCTATCTTTTAGTCTTGGCCTCACCATATAATATGTGCCTTGACTTAGGAATAAAAGCCACTCTGGGCTGTCTTCCACAATAGTTGAGATACATAGGCTAAAGTAACCCAGAACACCCTACACAAAATAAACTCCACCCAATTTTGTAATAAAGCCAGAAAAATCCCATCTGGCCCTAGCAAGTGTGCCCTGAGTAAATCTTCGTCCGTTTCTTTGTAGACCCATTCTCTGTATACTCTCCATTTGCGCTTATAAGAATCCCCATTGGATTAAGAGAATCAGAGGAAAGAATCTTTTGAATCCTTGAGGAGTGCAATCTATCTCCTAACAGAACTTTCTACAAATCTCGCGGCTTGCTATAGTGTGAGGTCCTGCTTGTAAGCCTACCCATCTACTGTACCATTTATCTGCATTAAACAGTCGTCTAACTAAAAGTGATTGAGTCCACCATTTGACTTGATAGGATTCACTCTCCCTCTAAGAGAACAATTTCCATTTCATAAAAAGAGTGCACCATAGCATCTGTCGACCTACTTGCTGCCAACTCATATGTTACCAATTGATCTCCTGAAAACCTGAAGATTAATTTTGAGGCTATCCTCATATGCCCCTATCTAGTGTTCCTAGGTTTATGAAATGTATCAACTGATTTATATTCTACTCAAAATTCAATGATCCAACATAGATGGCACACCAGAAAACATTAGTTCTGAGTGTAATATCCAAACCTCACTTCTAGCCTTTGTAACAGTCGTAGCTCTTTACTAAATATAAATATTAGATGCTATATGGAGAAAGTACAGACTAATCGCTATCGTTCGTGTCACCCCTCAGATTGTGTAATGTGCATTAACGTCTACTCCCACCAGGAGTTCCACATCTCCAAGCTTGCAGTGCTCTTCCTGAAGTTGATGGGCAGAGAATTTTCAGCTGAGTCGTGTGGGAAGTAGTAGAAATGAGTATCACCCTCCTGCTTCTTGACCTTGCGCATGGATCAATACTAACTACTGTGATGTCCTTGGAACATAAATACAGTAGAACTCCAATTATCCGGATTAATTGGGACCGGACCCAATCCATATACAGTAATTGGATTTTTCTTGAAAAAAAGGCCTTTTTAGGGAAAAAACTTAAACAAAACACAATAGAGAACATTTACGGTATTTATTATGAAAAAACAATATCATACTTTACTTTTTTTTTTAATGTCCAATATTGTTGATGTTCCCACACCTCGGCTAAATGTTTACCCGAGGCACCTTTGTCCAACTGTTTGATAATTTTAATTTTATCGGCCAACGATAACACGACACGTTTCCTCTTAGAACTCATCGTAGTACTGCACACGATAATCAAAACACTAAGGAACATGAAAGCATATCAATTCACCCGGCAGGTTGAAGAAGCACTGGCCGACTGACTGTTAATAGACTATAGTGAGTGACAGTAGCAGGGTAGCGAGGCAGTGTGAGTCGTCGCTCCCCCTCCCCCTCACGCCCTCCGCTATCGCTACACTATGTTCGCAGTTAGAAGGGTCAACTAATGCTTGCGATTCCTTCATATTCAATGCTCGCAGGACAATGTGCCTTTAAAAACTTGATTTTTTAATTTTTCTCAATCTAATCCGGATAATTGGAGTTCTACTGTAAGATAAAACGGATATCTCATTAATATTGCCAACAACTATACAGGTTCTAGAACTGTTAGTAGTTGTGTGATAACTAGTTACCTCCACTTTAGACAGCCCTGCAATCCTGCCACCAATCATCCATGGCTATTGTGTTAGGATGATGTTGTCTTGTTCCTACTCAAGCTCAAACAACTATTGCCGCGATGAAGTTTTACTTCAACCATTATCATCCTTCCTCGGAGTAGAGATTATTATGAAGACAGCTTTTTAGAGGCTCAGATGCACTCTGTACCCTATTGCTTGTATTGACTTCAGTGAAGCATCGTCGATCTCAGTCACTAGAGTCTGACACCATTTTAAGCTTCCTTTCAGCAACTGTCCATCTTTAGGTCATTACTCACTTGTTCTGGGTTTTTTTATCATCTGGAGCACTTGATCTGGAGAAAGTTTCCTAATGGTTTTGGTATCGAAACGAACACTTTCGTTGTCCTGAGCACAACCCTACCCTAATCCTCCTTCAACTAATCACACTGTATGTTTGTCAAGTTGTCTGTCTGGGATTTTACCTTATTTAAGTAGCCTAATCTGGGGAATAGATTAGAAACTGAAATATAAAGTTCATATTCCCTTTGCCCTATTCCCCTATCTGGAGCACTTTTGGAGTCCATTGAAGCCTGGAAAAAAAGTGGCCTCGGAAATTTAGTGTATATAATTAAGGTTTTTGTTTTTTTGCTAAGTAATCTATATAAGAAATATATTTTTGTAAAATACATACAATATAGGACAAAATGGCTATCTTAAATTTCTGTGTGACTTTTAAAAAATTTTGAAACCTTTTTTATATTCCAAGGGCCATAACTCCAGATATAATTAAGTTAGTAGGTCAATATTTTCATTGTTTTTGTGTTCTTCATGGTTTTGTGAATAATTTGATGTATAATACATGGTACTTTGTATGGAGCTTATATTTTTTGTAGTAATTTCAACTGTTAGCCAATGTATAGTTTGATGTTTGGGATTTTGTGACTTTTTATTTCTAAAAAGTGAGTATTAATTGTTTTTGTTAGGTGACAGAACCATCAGGTAGAGAGGATAAAGTGAGGCACTTGATGAGTCAACTGGGAGGGGACAGTATTCTGCAAGAGGAAGAGTGTTTAGCAGCATTACAAGAGAACAACTGGGACAGTGCCAATGCTTTGAGACAAGTCAAACTCAATTCTTTGTTAAGGTAAGCAATAGCTCCTTAAAGGATTCTGAATATTCAGAGCAGATATTGGAATGTCATTCAAACGAGGAGCGACATACACGAGATCTAGGGGACATTACAATCAACTCGAATTCAATATTCAACCATCAACTGGTAGGCCAGGGATTCCAAGAAGAAAATTGGAAATTAAAATTATTTCCCGACATCTAAAGACCATGTTTCCCCACCTCAAAATTATTCCAAATTAAGCAGTTCCTATAGGAAAATTATCAGACAATCATGATTCGACCTCTGAAAAGATATATCCAAATTTTAAATAACACTTAGAAAAATTTAGCATGAGAATCATAGACAAGGTACCGCAGAATCGCGAGGATTATAAGAAAACAAGAATTTTATACGTCTTCTTAGAAGATCGAATCAACAGACACGCTCACTTTTAAAACTCACATTCTAATTGGCAGTAGAAATTCTAATAGATTTGACAGGATTTTCAATTCAATTTGTTTTAATTAAAATAAGTAGATTAGCTATTAATATTTTAATGTACTAAAGAAGTTATTTGTTTGTTTATTAATCTAATGTAATCTATTTAGTATCCTAGAATCCCATTCTTCCAAATTAAATAATTATAAACACCAGAGAAACAATAAAGAAATAAATGTCCAAATATTTCAATTGATATACAGACATACACACACAAAAGACCATGTGATGGAGGCGGGCAATTCAAAGCTTGGGAATGCTACTCTTGAAGAAAAGGGATTTGTTGTTGGCATCTTCTGAGCTGAAAGGGCGCTTTCTCTGAGAAGAAGAATTGAAACAAATTTTGCCAAGTAATCATCGTGTTCAGTCGAATAAAACAGTACCCGAAGTACCCTTAAATAGTGCAGATTATTTATACAGTGCGTTTTAGTCCTAATTCCATAAAATATTAAAGAAAACTAAGAAATATTTGGGCGAGATCAAACCATATTTTATTTCCTTATCCTATTTATACTTAATTGACAGAGAAAATTCTTAATCCTTGCTCAGAAGGATTGTCAGATATACGAGGAGTTAATTATTTGAAAATATAATATTTAAAACATGATATAGACAATTGAATTTCAATTCAGACTCCTGAGATTAAAATAGACACTTAATTGATACTTTAATACACACACACAATTCTTTTGATATTATCCTTGTAAGACTAAAACATTTTGGACTTAGTCCAAATTTGTTAATTTATGATTTATATATGTATTTTTCATCAAATTTGAAAAAAGTCGACACCAACCCTAAACAACCTTGAGATAAGACTATTTCCTTAAAGAAAGACTAGTTCAGCTTTTCTTGTGTATATAAATATTTCATATAATTTGATAGAGACAATATTTATCCAAAGAACTGGACAACAATTAATTGTAATAAAATAAGAACTTTAATAATTTGTGTCCTTAAGTTAGTGAACTGAGAGACTAATTAAAATAAATTGTATATAATTTTCTTTTTTTTATCACAATATTAAAGTTTTAGGTTTATCCATAATAAATAATAATAATTTAAAAACTTAATGTGTTCTCAT